>CAJQZM010011245.1:0-17768 GCA_907164665.1 Colias nastes | reverse complement strand
TCTACAAAAATGGTCTGATATAATTTCTTCGTAAACTTATAAAAAAAAGTTTTATTGAAAAATATAAACATCTCTAATTTCTGAACATTTTCGCTTATAACTTTTTTATTTATAGTTCTACGACAAAAAGTTACTGGATCAAAGTTGTAGAGAATTTAATTTGCAACAAATAATGTTAACATTGTTTTATTATCAGATAAATAGTTTAAGAGATATATCGTTAAAACCATTTCAACCGCTATTTTCAAGATGGCGGCCATGGGACAAGGGTGGCGACCCCACAAACTTGTTTTAGCTTCACACTGACCCCCCCTACACATCAAAAAAATAAAATTGCGTCCTCTAAAAAACGCAAGGTCAGGCCTAAAAAATGTAACATTTCAATGGACTATTTGTCAAGACCGGAGTCCGGTACAGAGCACAGAGCAAGCAATATTAGAGTCCGGAGATGACCGCATTTGAAACAAATCGTCGTTTTTCCACTATCTGGTACGGATTTGAGCGAATTTTAAAATCAACATGAGCTAAAGATGGACAGGTTGGTAATCTTAGGACTCATACTTATAGAACTAGTAATACGGTCCCTATAGTATTATAATTTCTGTGCTTAAAGTCTATGTAAGGTCCATGCTGACAATAGTTATTACAATGTAATATGTGTACTAAGAAAAATCACTACTTTATTATTTTTTATTGCGAGGCTGATTGATAATTTAAAGATAAATCCTGTCTTAGTTTATGTCACAGAACAGTAAAAACAAATAGAAGTGCTATAATGCCATAATAATTAGTATGAAAACCAGTGTCGGCAAATCCACACATTTAAACCGATAGTTATACAGTACACTACAAGTAAACTATGCCTTTGATTGGACAGCTTAATTTGAGTAAAAACTGACTTAGGTTATAAATTCAGCATTTCAATATGTACCCTAACGCACCATGTTACGGTTTATTTTAGTATAACATCCCTAGGTATATTAGCTGTTTTGTTTCTCATTGCTCAGAAATTCCAAATTCGAAAACATTCAGCTATTCCACAACAGAGGGCGTTAGTTTTCGATAGATATAACTTTGAACCTCAACACATAGAGATAAGGTTGAAATTTGTGTCACTCAACATTAATGACATTAACTTGATATTTATCTGATGCTATGCCCTGAGGGATGTCAGCCTTGTTATCGATAATTCACAAATAAATATTTTTTGTGTATTTTTTTTTTCTTTCTATTATATGAGTATAGGTATAATGTGTCACATTTTGGAGTATGTTTATTACTACTAAGTACGTCTTTTTATATTATTATTATTAAATAAAAACGGAATAGAATAGTATTAATCTATATTTACAAAATACAAACAGAAAATATGCATTATTTTAAATCTTGGAACTGCCGTAGGTTTGATGTATCGGTGGCCTTTGTTAGACTGCTTAGTGCTGTTCGGCATCCAGTTAACTCGTCACGTTGCATTTATCCATTTCTCTTTTAAATTATTAGCCTCTTTGGGAAATCTATAAATAAATTGGACAAATGAAAGCTAAGGAAAAATAAAATAAAATTTAATATTTATAATGTTTGTCTTTTCTAAAGTATCGATACTGTCGATATGCGCCACAAGCATCACTAAAGCGACATTCGTTTGTTTATTGCAATAATATTCCAGAAAGTCTTGTTTGCTGTTCAATCTATAATAGTACTAATTTCTTATGGCGTAAGGTTCATTTTGACTAGATATTTGTATACAATTTTGACAAATTACGACAGTTATACAGTTATAACATAAAATATATGTAAAATAAATAAAAATAAGACTTACCGATGGTATGAAATGCCTCCATTGCTGATATTATTTCGTCTGCTATCATTTTTGCACTCTAATACCGAACAACACGTCCTAATTAATGAATAAATATGGAAAAAAGGTTTGACAGCTGACAACCGACTCGAATATTTTTCTGCGCACAACTGAGAGCAAGTTAGGTGATCTTACCTAACTAGTGACACGTGGGCCACGCCCACATCACACTTCTATTTGTTTTTACTGTTCTGTGGTTTATGTCAATCTATTATTTACGGCATTATTGCACTATTTTCGGCACATTATTGCACTCTAACTGTAGCTGGATCTATATGTATAACATAGTGAATACTTACTCATACTCTTTAAATAAAAACAAAATTGTGAGGACATTAGGTATATATTTATTTATAAACGAAAAATAATGTTTGCACATATGCAAATCATGCCAATATGACTGATTGCTTTCTTACTCAATCATTTTAATATTTATACAAAGAATCATAATGGAATGAGTTATTCTCGAATTTAATAATCTTTATTCATCAGTCGCACATCAATATCTATTTAAGTTTGATAAAATCAAAATAGATGATAGGAGAAATATTTTAGATTATTTTACATTTAATTATTTTTTATTTGTTTCTTACACAAAAGGACTGGAAAGTATTGAGACTTCCTAGACATCACATGAATATTTGCCAGTTGTAACTAGGATAATTTAGTTAACAGGAACCTTAGGTCTACATTAGTAGGTCCTTCTCCTATTTTGATTTTATCAATTATAGCACATTCAATTATATAAAAAAATGTGTGCGTGTACTAAGTGTACACACGTAAGAAGTGAAACTTTTTTATGACCTTATTTTTCAAAAAATAATTTACTACTTATACGCAACTCTACAGAAATACGCGTGGTAGGGATAAGAAAAAGATGGCGCGTAACGGAAAAATGTCACGCGTAACGAAAAAATGTTACCTACACTAAATTTTTTTCCAACCCCGATAAAGAAGTTTCACTTCAAAAATACAATCATACTAACTATGTATCTCTGAGAATATGTGAAAGATTTTTACATTCTTCATTCAATAACTCAATCAATGTACAATAAATTGAAATGTAAGAAATTAGAAATACAAGGGAGATGGCATAATATGATGAAAAAGAGGTGCAAGTGAGTGTCTAAGATTTTTAATCAGCATTGCTTCATGTAATGGGTTTTACTTTAAAGTTTAAACAATAAGCATTTGTTTATCTTTTTTAGTTTCTTATCAAAATAAAATGCAAAAAAATTAATAAGTACATCAGAGGAACAATATTTCAATTGGATTAGTTATATTGTGAATAAATGAAAAAAAAATGTTTTGCAATATCGAATTTTATAGTAAAGAAATAATGTATTATGATATAAGACACTGAACCATCCCACTGAATTTATAAATAATAATAACGACTTATTAGCAACAATATTGACATTAAAATTAAAAATGCATTCACGTAAGCTATATAATTTACTCATTACATAATTTTAAGTATGTTATTTGCACCACAATAAAGTAAATAATAATAATCAGTGCTTGACGAATCACAATTACAACTATACAAAACATATGTAAACACCACGCGGAAATAAGAATGTGTAAATAATGATTTTTAAATAAATGTGCTTTAAAAAAATAAATTTTCTACTTAAAAATACAATTTCAAAATAGCTACAAAGTATTATAGTCAAAGCATCACACTAGCCTTCAGTACACTAAAACAAGATACATAAGCATTATGTATCTTGCTCACACCAGAGACATTCTGGTATTTGCGTCTCGAACGCACTCGAAGATTCAAAAATAGAACCATTTCTTTTTTTTCTCAAATATGGCATAGAGCGAAGACTTTGCCAGTATAAAGATAACCATGTCATTATTTAGTGTACTACAATCATTCCTCTATAGTCTATACTTATAATGCTGTGAATCTTCAGTCACACACCACTTTCTGACTTATTTACCGCCAAAAATTAAAATTCTATATAGATTTTTTTAAGTATCGAGAAGCACATATTTAATTAAATATAATACTTTGAAATACATGCACATAAAATAAAAAATTATATGATCATAGTGATGTTTTTTCGATATTCCAACTTTAACTAATGAAATTCATTACAAACTTACATTAATAATTTTATTATAAAACAAAAAAAACGTATAAAGAAATTTCTTTAGCGTAATGTATGTAATCAGCATGTAATTAATCTATTCGCACATTAAATTAATTCTTTCCTAACAAAATAATCCAGCATAAAGAAAAAATACAGCGAAACTTATTTGATATTCAAAGACACCGAAATCGTCGCCTTACTCCAAAACGTGACGGTATTGCCATGACGCGACCTTGAAATTTTACTCTCAACGCGCCTAAAAAAGTTTCACTTCAAAAATAACTAATTAAGAGAAACTTAATTTGCGTATCAATAAAATAATATATATTTTATCCTCGTTTCACTGTAAAATAAAATGTATATGACAAGAGGCAATTTTAAATAGATTTTGATGCACTGCCTGACTCGTTAAGAAATATTAATTTCATTTTAATGTTTACTTCTGTAAAGCATGTGATAAATATCAATAACTGATATAATCACATAATTAAGTGTGGTAGAATTTTTTCTGCTTATGTTCAATTTTAATTTTTAGGTAAGTAGTTGTTTAATCTCTCTATTCACAGAGAATTGATTAGCACTCAAAATTGTAAATACAATATTATGTTGTATCCAGTATGTATTCAAAGACACATTAGATTACATGAACATCGCAACAAATTAACAGTCCGCGAACAAAATTCGCAAACTACCCTCATTTATATAGGAAATAAAAGTTAGTGCAAACTTGTAAAATAAACACGAAATTAAGTTTATTTGCCAGACAGCGAACCTAGATCTCTATAGCTATTGTAAGGTGAAATTATTGTCAACGGTACAGACATGACGCCATAGACAACATCACACCACAAATAATAAACACTGCCACAATCTTGTCTATTGCCAAGTGGAATTGCTAGCTATATTGCTGTTGGGCGGGAACGCGTTTGGAAAACCTTGTCCTAGATTAAGACTACCGAATTGTTGAGATAACTGTTGCGGTTGATTGAAGAACTGATTTAGAGGCGGGTTCGGTGGGAACACTTGTTGCATTTGCGGTATTTGTTGCGGTATCTGTTGTCCTATTTGTTGTGGTATTTGTTGCGGTATCTGTTGTCCTATTTGTTGCGGTATTTGTTGTCCCATTTGCTGTGGTATTTGTTGACCCATCTGCTGAGGTATTTGCTGACCCATTTGTTGAGGAATTTGCTGTGGATACTGCGCGAATTGCCCGCTTAGCGGTTGGAATTGATTCATTTGGTTCCCCTGCATACCGTTCGGCATTTGCATATTATTATACACGGGCGCTTGATACCCAAACGGGTATTGTTGCACAGGTTGCACCGGATTGAACTGGTTAACTAACGGTGTTTGACTATATAACGCTAATATGCTGTCCTTAGTTAATTTGCTCTTTTCCTTCTCCGTTGGCGCGGGTTGTTTGAAGAAGTTTTCTTCCTCCGTTTTCAAGTCGGGTTTCGTTTCTTGGCTTGCTTGCGGCGGTTTTTCTTGTGGCGCTGAGAAGAAACTTGAAAAGATATCGTCGTTGTTTGTTTGTTTCTGTTCTGGTTTGCTTGTGTCGAGGCCGAGGAGGTCTGCTGAGCCGTTAGAGGGTTTGCTTGCCTCTGCTTGTATGGTTGGTGTGCTGCGGCCTAGTTTCGGACTGACAGACGACTTTGGTTTAGGTATACTTGGAATGACGTCCGATTTCTGAAAGGGCAGGATTAACTTTGTTGAATTATAGACATTACAATATTTTTGAGAGGATATGTTTGAATAAATGTTGTGTTAAAACATAAAATAAGATTAATTCGTTTACTTCCATTTCACTGTAATTCGTTTTAGTAGCGAGATATAATCCAATTCACTGATAGAGTTTCTTTGGTTCCATTGTTACTTGCTTAGCATGTGGACATGAGTCTTTAAACATAGATAAATCATAAAAGGAAAATAAGTATGTACACTGCTTACATTATATTTTTTGTCATTGCTAGGTGCTGGCAATGGTCCCAGAGTTGATGTTGCAGCTTTCTTTTTCCTCTTTTGCCTTTCTATTTCTTCATCTATTTCTTTATCCCTGTGAAAATATAAAAAATCGATTACTTACATATTTTATAACAAAATTAAACCACATTTTTACTATTTTGCTACATTATCACTACATAGTATAAAACAAAGTCGCTTTCTCTGTCCCTATGTATGCTTAAATGTTTAAAACTATGAAACGGATTTTGATGCGGTTTTTTTTAATAGATAGAGTGGTTCTCAGGGAAGGTTTTAGTATATAATTTATTAGGTTTTGGACAAAGCGGGCGAAGCCGCGGGCGGATAGCTAGTGATTTATAATATTTTTTTTCATGTCTATCTAAACTATGTTTAGTTCATATAATGTCTTTTAACT
Organism: Colias nastes; assembly: GCA_907164665.1. Lineage (NCBI taxonomy): Eukaryota > Metazoa > Arthropoda > Insecta > Lepidoptera > Pieridae > Colias > Colias nastes. Next base: position 11,428 of record CAJQZM010011245.1, on the reverse strand, counting down.
TCATTTACAAGGAATCTTATCGATGTATCAAAGAAAATTTAGAAAAAAAAGCTCTATGGCAGCATAATGAACAGTGGGGACGAATTTTAAAATAAACCACTTGGTACCTTACTTACGAAACGGGGGGTAATAACACAGGCTAAAGACGAAAGCAGTTCTATGACCATGCACCTTTTCTTTAAAGGAAGATTACTATAATAATGTTAAATTAAGGTTTGTTGACGCAACCAGCAAGTTGCCTAGAAAATGTATATCCTATTCTAACCACATTTCTTTTGGGCTTATCAAGAACGGAATAGAATCAAAATAGAGTTTATATCATATGTATACAGGGTGTCACATATATACATATGTAGAGTATTGTAATCAATTAAACAAATAGTTTATCATTCTGCAAAATTATGAAATGAATGAAATTACAAATTACGTCGCAATTATTCCTAAAACCGTTTACTCACCTACCTGCAGCAGGGGCAATATTGGAATTGGACCCTAAATTGGCTCCTTAATTGTGATGTGTATAGGCAGGGGCAATTTAGAGAACATCTGAAATTGCCCCGACCGCCGTGCAACCGAGATTGTTCCAATATTGTACGTGTACGTGTACGTGAGTACGTGAGTGGCCCGGCTTTATTTGTGAGAAACAAAACATATTATATACAACAAGAATAATACTTATTATTGATAAAATAAAACACATCATTATAATCTCAAATCATGTATGTATTTACACGTAATTTTACATTATTATTTTTTCCTTCTATGAATTAATACTAGTCAGTACAATTAAAAAGTAGTAGAGAAAATAATTAAACTAAAATTAAGATCACAATATATTAACATTGACACAAAATAAAACATAACTTAAATCCTTTTATATGGAATAACTATAAAAATACTAAAAATGTTTAGATTTTCGAAACAAAATAAAACTTATAACTCAAATTGTCATAATTCGTTTATATGGAATCAATAATAAAATAACAAAAAAAAATACGTGTGGCACTCGAGGACTGCCGCGGTAAAGCTATTGCATAGCATCGCATCGCTGTGCCGGTCGGAGTGGGGGGATGTTAGGATTTTTCGTTACGGAATTTTTACATTCCGTCGCCGCGCTCAAAGTCTGAGATAAAAGCTATGCAATAGCTTGAAAACACTGAAAATGTTTAGCTTATCGATAAACAATTTATCACTACTATTAACTATAAAACTAATATCATTATTTACATTAGCATTCCTATTCAACTATTTATCAATTAATTTGTTACTTATTATTATTATATTGTTTCCTTTCTATCTGGTTAATAAGAACCATGATGATAACTAAAATTAAATGATTTAAAAAGGACTCTTTCCTTTAATGGCAAAAATATTAAAACACATCACCCGACACACCAAAGAGTCACCATACTAACAATATATTGCGTGTATTAGAAATATTATTGAAATTTAAAACAGCTTTTTTTTTCTTTCTTAATAGCATATTAAAAAAAATTCTTCCAAGCAACTGGTTGCAATGAAGATACCGATACTTTTAAAAGTATTAAAGAACATTGTACACAATAAAAAATGTATCACATATTATGGCGTGATGGCAAATTCTTGTGTTATATTGCACAATATTTGTTATAAAGCAAATGGCCCTATGCCAAAATTAAACGAAAAGGAAGTGAACCCAGGCACTCTAATATAGCTTAGTTTTGCTTGAGTGAGCGAGATGTCACACACCAACCATCTTGCTTTAATTTAATCAGGCCTCGGACCGCCATGTTGCATTGCCATGTAACTGTAAATAAAATAAGATTATTTTGAGAATTTTTTTAAAAAGTATTTTTTTATTTTTGTGTTAGTATTATTTGAAAGAATTTATTAACAAGAAAAGAAAAAGATGTTTAGGTTTAAATATATAAAATAAACTTTTCGCCCGCGGCTTCACCCGCAAAAGTAGCAAAGTCGAAGAAAATTCAAATCGGAATTAAACGTTTCAGCTTAACTTAACCTATCTCTAGACACAAAAATCAAACCATTTATTAGCTCTATTGCGATGTGAAAGAGAGACAAATCAACACTTCATCACAAGTAATCATGAAATTGATTTTTTTTTAAATATGGGAGTCATTAATAACAACATAAATTACCTTTCTATCCGTCCAAGCGAGCTTCTAATACTTCGCATCTGCCGACTCACATCCCTAATACTCCTGCCAATAACTTCCAACGCCCGACTGCTTCTCACCGCCGCCCTTGCTCTAATTCTAGCCGATTGTACCAAAGCCCTTCTGGCAGATGCTCTTGTCATTTCCCTATACCGTTTTGGTGAAGGTGTAGGCACTGGCGAAGGTTCCGGCGAAGGTGTGCGCGAAGCTGGCCTAGGTTCTAGTTTAGGAACTGATTGTAGTGCTGCTAGAAGATACGGGTCCGGTTCGATTGTTTGTACTGGCTCATATACCGGCGTAGGAGCACGTAGAGGCAATAGGGTCAATGTGGGGGTATTCCCTTGCTGTCTAGATGGATGGATATGAATCGATAGGGATGATGAGGAATCTTGCATACTGATCGTTGTTGTACTGTCCGAAGGCTGTGAACAAATAAATTTATTAAGGGCTGATTTTTCAATCCTCGGTTAAAACTTATTCGTCGAATAATGTATAAAACTACCATTTTAAAAACGTATTCTAATTGCCCATATTTGACAGTTTACGTGACATTTTAATATTATCGTGTAATACTTTATTGGACGGATAAGTTTTATCCAAGCATTGAAAAATCGGCCCTAAGAATAGTAAGTACATATAATAAAGAGTGTGTGCCGAGCACACGTGTCAGAAGTGAAATTTCTTTCAAAGATACCAAAATTGTCGCCTTATTCCATGACGTGGCGGTATTGCCATGACGCGACCTAGAAATTTTACTCTCAACGCGCCTAAAGAAGTTTTACTTCAAAATAAATGAATTGATTCGTGATTTCTAGTAAATCACTATAATTAGTGTTGTGTAGTAAACTCACTTCTGGGTATGGTTCCACTGGCACTTCTGTGGTCCCTTGATTGTGATCTTCTGCCACCAATTGGAGAAATTTTAAATCCCTTTCGCTCAAAGATGTGTCGTCCCCTGTCTCGTCTCCAGTCAGTGTTTGTGACGAGCGTACTACGGATGCCCTCTTTTTTAATTTCGCCTTGTAGTCCACCCAGTACTAAAAAAAATATAAACTGTTTTTAATGTTAACTGCCAAACATGTTTCATTTTATAAGCTTTTATATTGAAAGTATTATAACATTCATTTCAATTGTGTTTTTCTCATTTAAGAATCCAACTAGCAACATTTCCATTTAAAAACGAATAAAATAACCAATTATGTAATGAAATCTGACTTACTTTAGACCACTCCCTCCAATCTTTCAGAGCTCCGTCGCCTTGTTCGTTCAACAGGTCTGCGATTTCTTTCCATTTTCGCGTCGCGTATTCCTTCGCTTGAAGCGACCTATTCAAGGCGCAAGCTAAGTCTCTATGGGAGTCTAAATATTCCCATAGCAAGTCTAGCTGACGGCCAGATACGCGGCGACGTTTAACACTGTAATATACACACAGAAGCCACTTCAAATTCCGATCCCGTGGGACTTTTTACCAACTTCTGTGATGGTAATAGGTCCAGGGTTTGTTTATCGTAACACATATTTTATCACTCACTATTTTCCGATATTATCAAAAATTGTTTATTACGTTTTAAAAGTATATTTTTTTGGATAGGCAACTAAAAAACCGATAGTTTTAATATTTCACGGGGAAACATCAAACACGAATTTTACACGCCACCTCGTAAAAATATGTTTAATTTCGATGATTTTTTAAATTTTCAAGCAAAACAATTCATACAAGCAACTGATATAAATTTAAAATACAGCTATCGTTGGGTTTTATGGAAATTATTAACCAATTTTAAAACTTTAACAGTTATGCTTAGGTACTGAACTCCGTGCTATGAAGCAAACTATTGCACTTTGGGCGAAAGAGATGACACTTTATTTTGTGTATAAATAACTCATACTTTTTACATCTACGCCCAAACTATGATATCTTAAAGCGTAGTATTACAAATGACAGTGCTATATAGATCGTCTCCCGCCATCACCTTCGCACATTACCCTCCAGAGCATATTATTAAGCAGAAATAAAGCCAAGTAATTTTGATGTAATAATGAAATAAAACGTTCCTGAACTATGATGATTTCAAAAGATCGTGATATGCCCCTTGTTCAACAATTAAAATAGTCTTCCTAAGTAAACTATGATGGTTTTTTAAAAATTGTGGTAGACCACCTGTTCAAAAATTAAAACAATTTTCGTATATAAGAAAACTCACCAATTGACTTTCGGTAGTGGCGGTGGCACCCACTCCTTGGCGATGTACTTCTTCTGCTCATACTTGGCTCGTATGAACCCCTCTAGCGTGTTGTCGTTCTGCGGCCGACGGAACGAGTCCGGAAGATTTGCCTCGTAAACCGCGCGCGCGCGGGAATTGCCCATTTGTTGGAGCGATACCTGAAGTTTGAATGCTTCATTGTATTTGGACTAAAATTAATCTATACTAATATTATAAAGCTGAAGAGTTTGTTTGTTTGTTTGAACGCGCTAATCTCAGGAACTACTGGTCCGATTGGAAAAATTCTTTCGGTGTTAGATAGCCCATTTATCGAGGAATGCTATAGGCTATATATCATCACGCTAAGACCAACAGGAGCTGAGCACTGCGGGTAAAACCGCAGGGCACAGCTAGTAGAAAATAAATATAACTCAAAGGTGACTGACTGACTGACATAGTGATCTATCAACGCACAGCCCAAACCACTGGACGGATCGGGCTGAAATTTGGCAAGCAGGTAGATGTTAGGACGTAGGCATACGCTCAGAAAAGATTTTATTCAATTCTACCACCAAGGGGATAAAATAGGGGACGAAAGTTTGTACCATGAAAATTTATCTTTTCCAAAAGCTAGTAGAAATTAATATGGAAGAATTATATAGACATGAAACATTCTTATAAATACAATCATATCATATGAATAAATATATTTTAATAGTTGTAAGTTTGGATGGCTATTATTTTTTCCAATCACGTCAAAACTGATCGGATTTTAATGAAATTTGGTACAGAGATAGGTTTATAGTCCATGCGTGTGAAGCTGTTCTCTAGATCACAAAAAAACTAACATTATGAAAGAAATTGCAAGCATTGCTTAGTTTTTCATAAGATGTTTCACACCCATGTTATTGTGTTAATATTCTTTAAACAAAGTATGAGGTATGAAATCATAACTTACAAAGTAGGGACGATAAAATAATAAGTTACACTATCTTGGATACCTTACAAAAGCCACAACGGAGGTGTGACTAAGTCAAAAATCGAACTTTTAATCGAGCGTGACTAATGTCGCGTGGAACATTTAATATTCTATCTTGGTCATTCTGCAAATATTGTAAATTCGAAAGTCTGAACTAAAATTGTATGTTTCTTCTAATAGAGCATGAAAGCAGATTTCACTTAAATTAGTCTTAATTTCACAATTAATTATTATCTGTGGTGTTAATTAATATCAACACGCGTATATTAGCTTCACCTGAATGTTAGTATGTAATCAACTCCTTTAGACTCGAATTTGACTAACTTTTAATAGACAGATTTAATTCAAATTTTGTACACAGAGTGGAGTATAGTCTGGCGTCAATGGTACACTTGTGATTTGAAAAGCAGCTTCAAAGGCAAAAAGGTTTGCAATATTAATTTTCAAAAAGATTATATATTTCATGTCATGGTATTATTATTAATTGCTTGTAAAACCTTTTAGATCAATTCAATTTGTAAATTACTCTACAGGTCTCCGAGTCAATGAATTACTAATCGTAATTGGTTACGATCATGAATCAGTCGATTACGCGTGCCATGGCGAATTTACATGTTAAGTAGGCTATGGTGGCTTTTGTCACACATTTCTTTCGTATTCTTTAGTCTAAAATTCAGATATTTTATGCCATTTACTGAACAAAAATTATTGAAAAAAAAAATGAAAATGAAATATTATTTATTTCAGCAAACACACAGTAACAAAACAAATTTAACAATATAAGAATTTGCTGTAGCTTATTATCCATTATAATTATTAGCTATTATTGCAATTTAATATGAATATAATTGAGAATCTCCTCCTTGTTTTAGAAGTTGGTTAAATGCTATGCATAAGTTGGAACAGTACCTACTACATACAATTTTTTACTTTATTTTATACATTTACAATGACTATTGTTTATAATTAGGGTATATTACAGTGAACACCTTAAGCACAATGCACAAAGTTCATGATTTGTACAAATGTAACTGTTTTTGATAATACAAAAAAATCAATTTTTATGAATTCACTAAACTATGTTTCTAAAAAATGAGCAACATAATTCATCGAACTATAATTCTTTCATACTCACAACTTGTTCAGGCGTCCACGAGTCCAGATTGACGCTCTTCACTTTGGAGATGTGAACACCGAGGTTCCGATGGATGCCCGCACATCTGATGCACAGGAATATGCCAAGGTTCCATGACGCCCATCGTGGTCCTATAAAATTTTAATGTTATTAGCATTGGGTTATACTACTAATATTATAAATGTGAAAGTTTGTAAGAATGTATTATTCTCTCTTTTATATAAAATCAGCTAATCTGATCAGTATGAAATTAAGTCTGTAGTAACATAAGGAAACTGCCAGTGAACTGTTTATCAAGAAGAAAACAGCATTGAAACAAAGTTTAATTAAGATTTACTCAAAAATTATATCTCTTATTTCTTTCCTTATAACATAAATACTACACTCATAGGATGAATATTAAATTAAACCCTAAGGAAAACCATTTATAAATAACTCTTTCCCTTTGCTAATGTTAAAAGCTTTCATTTATATACTGCTTTCAGTAATTACAAACAATTGAGAAAATTTGAATACAAAAAAGTTACATAGTGTATGTACACAGCTATATTAACATTTTCAGTCAAGGTATTATATGCTCTTTTATCTTTACAATATTATAGATAATGGAAACATAATAACCCAAAGTAATTCAATATTACTGACATCACACTTCTTATCTACAAATTTGTGAATGTATACATACAAACGACTCATTATAATTATTGAAAATTGGTGAAATATACTGTCTGATACATATTGATTGATTATAATCATGTAATATGAGTTCAAGATTTGTGTGTATCTATTTTTTATGCAAATCAATTTTTTCACAAACATTTAATCACAATTTATTCAGATCTGTTCCAATTTTATTGAACAATTATTCTATTAATAAAAAAATACTAATTGGGATGAATATAACTGATAAAATACCTAGCTTATTATTAAATAACAGTCCATCAAGGTAAATTGAGAAAAAAATCAATGACTTAACTACTATTCAATTATGTAGTAAATTGAGTATCTGTTCAGTTTTTTCAATCAATTGAGGCAATAGTTATTTAATGAAATATGATGTTATTTCGAATCTGGGTTACCACTATTTAACTAGTATAAATATCTAATTAACCTTTAATTATTGCAGTCATTAATAAGTTTAATTATTGCCACAAATCAATGAATGAAAATTGCTTTTCTACATCATCTTACAGGGCCCAAGATATCACATTTATCCATAAATTAAGACTCATATACGAAACAATAATTCTCATTCAAAATGATGACTAAATGCTCCTGGAATACCTAAAAGTTCATGGACCTTATAAGCATAACGTAATAAATGTGCTATAATCTAAATAGGTTTTAATATGACCTCTTTGCATACAAAGAAACTGTGTCTTAATCTCGTAGAACCACTTGAAACCCTGAGAGTATAACGTATAAAAATGAAATAAAAAAAAGAGATTTGCTCACCCTTCGCGTCGCAATCTACACAATATTTGTTATCCTCATCTTTTAGCATTTGCAATAGAATGTTCTGACATCGATCCTGGATTTGTTTGGCTCGATCTTTTTCACTTTTCGAAGTCATTTTATTAGTAAAGCTATTCAATAGAAGAAAAAGGGTGGCCTAGGAATTCTGCTTATTTGTGAAGACAAGACAAGAAGCCATAACGCAAAAGTGACAGCTAGTCAATTTAGAGATATAGTGATTAGTGATGTGCATGTGATGCTGATGTGGTAACAAATTGGATGTTAGTCATAGTCATAGACTAATATTCAGTTTAAGTTTCTAATACATCTATTTATTGAAGCTTTAATCATACTTAATTTCATGTATTACTCTGATTGAAGATTATTACATTCTGTAAATTGAGCTTTTTTCAGGTGAAAATAACTGGTAAGATAAAATAGCAACATTTTGAATGTTTATTATAACAGCTGAAAGCTGTCACTTTTCTGTCTATGTCACTCGTCAAATACCGTTTACCTTCTGGCAAAAGTCAAAACACGAAAATGCATATTGCAATTTTATTTTAAATTCTAGATCTAGATCTAGTTTAGAAACTATACTCAGGAATTATTTTCAATAGTTATTGAGAAAGAAAGAACATCCTGTGCCTATTGTAATATATTAGAATACTTTGATTTGCATGAAATAGTTATTTGTAGAAGGTGATTGCAATTATTTAAATGTTTTGAAACAACGAAATGGGTAATCAACTTGTGGGAATAGCGCCCTCGCAGATTTATCCTGTGGAGCACTATTTGAGCGATCATGTCGACCTCTGTTTTGACCAAAGGTATGTGAAGTGTTAATTACAATGTATTTATTCTTTGTTCTCTGCCTTTGTTTTTGCTCTATATTTATCATAGTTCCATAATTGTATTATACCGATGTTAAATACGTTGTTGTCCTTTTTATTACTGTAGTTATGTAGATTGTAGAGTATGTAATTATTCATTATCCAATTAAACCATTAAAATAAAACATTGACCTATTTTTTTATATTTAGACCCAAGTCAAATTACCTTTTGCTTATTGTAGATGTATTACACATTTATTAAAAAGTAAAATAAACTATTTTGTTACTTCCTAAATATTAAATTATTCCCATTTATATCACAGATTTTTCATTATAAATTTCATATCCAACCAAGACTACACTAGATCATAACAACACACATTTAAATTCTAATGTAAGTTTTATTTACAGCCTCGGATCAACAAGGTTTTTCAAAGTGGCCAGAGCTCGCACCAGAGAAGGTTTGGTGGTGGTCAAAGTGTTTGCTATACATGATCCATCATTACCATTAGCTGAACATAAGGAGAGGATATTGAAAATAAAAGAGCAGCTGGCTTCTGCGTTCAATTGTTTACCGTTTCAGAGGGTCATTGTGAGTAAATTAATGTGTTAAATATATCATATAGATTGAATCACTCAGAACTCAACGCTAAGGAATGTTTTGGTTGCTTTCATGTATAAAGGTGGACTTGATATAGGTTTTTTTGTTCCAAATGAGCTAAAATTTCACCGTTTTAAAACTATTATACCTATATCAAGTCACTCTGTATTTTCTAGAAGAAAAAGATAACATCTAAATGAAATTATTTGTTTTAAAGAGGAAAGATATCATTCTGATTATTTGTTATAACAATAAATTTTCATTATACATATGTTATATGAATTATAATTCGTATTATTCCTAATATATCTTCTATTTATAAAAAATTTAATTTGTATTTACATAATACTATTTATTCAATATGCATAACTTACATAATATTGTCTCTGTTATGTTCCCTTTATTATAATAAAAAAAAAATTTCAGCTAACTGACAAAGCTGGCCTGCTAATAAGAGAATACTGTAAATGCAGCGTCTACGACAGAATGTCCACACGTCCCTTCCTCACTGTGCTCGAAAAGAAATGGATCACATTTCAAGTGCTATATGCATTACATAGAATGCATAAACTTGGTATTTGTCATGGTGATATTAAGGTATGTGGTGATTTTATTATCTTTGAATCTTGCCTTGAATTTTGGTATCTTTGAAGAAGTTTGCGTATAAAATACATACATATTGCACTTTAATTTATTTTTGATTGTGATATTTAAAATAAAATCAAAGCCTCAATAGATATATCATAAAAAGACGTCTTTAAGGCTGATTTTACAACACACACAATCAAACGCTAAGACCGGTTGCAGAGCTTCACCGACCATCAGTGCGTACGTCAGTCGCGCTTGTCATATGTATGGAAATACGCGTGCGTATGGTCGGTCTAGCTATGAACGGTTTTATGAATTTCCATACATATGACAAGCGCGACTGACGTACGCACTGATGGTCGGTGAAGCTCTGCAACCGGCCTAACCAGTTGGAGTCAAATTTTTCTTGTAAATTTCTAAAAATATTTTCTTATATCTTAGTCTCACACAGAATATTATAGAGGTATGGTGCAAAATTTACATTTGGACGATCTAATCATGGTTTTGGCCATCTGTCAATTTATCAGCCCGCTAGACATTAAGTCTCTCCTGTTTTAAGATTAAGCTTATTAAACCAATTATTTTTCACTTACAGCTCGAAAACATAATGGTAACGTCATGGCTATGGGTGTTACTCACAGACATAGCGTCATTCAAGCCAACCTTCCTTCCCGATGATAACCCGGCTGATTTTAGTTATTTCTTTGATACATCTCGGAGACGACTGTGCTATGTCGCTCCGGAGAGATTTGTACGAGCTCCCGATCCGCATAATAGACAGGCTGTGAGTATATATAAGTTACGTAATGATAAAGGAATAAGTGTTTTTTGTTTTATTCTGTACAATTTAAAAATTATTTGTTTCAACCATTAAAGATACCATTATTTATGCTTGGCATGCAACCTGCATATCACTACATAGTATAAAACAAAGTCGCTTTCTCTGTCCCTATGTCCCTTTGTATGCTTAAATCTTTAAAACTACGCAACGGATTTTGATGCGGTTTCTTTTAATAGATAGAGTGATTCAAGAGGAAGGTTTTAGTATATAATTTATTAGGTTTTAGACAAAGCGGGCGAAGCCGCGGGCGGTAAGCTAGTTTGGATATATTTAGTCAGCTAAGCAGTCTTTTTCCATTGTGCATCAAAATATTCAAGGCTTGGCTAGCAAATTGTTAGAAATAGAATTGTTTTTGAATGATAACAATATTAAAATATTTTGTGTAACAGAACATTGGCTTAAACAATGTCAGTCGTTAGTAAATATTGAAAATTACAAATTAAAAAGTACATATATACTTTAGGACACAGGCTATTCACGGAGGTTCTGTTATTTTTGTACATGATAGTGTAAAATGTAAAGAACGAACTGACATTGTTAATCATTCTGTAGAACGGACCATTGAACTGTCCTGTGTGGAGCTGGAGCATTATATTATTGTTTGCGTTTATAGACCCCCTTCCAGTGACTATAATA
>CAJQZM010011244.1:0-13579 GCA_907164665.1 Colias nastes | reverse complement strand
CCTGTTACAAATGACTCGAAATTTTGTGTCAATATCTCCCGGTCTATAAGGGGAAGTTCTTTATCAAGCAGTGTAACAGCATAAGATGGAAAAAAATAGTTAATGAGAATTAGGCTGCAACACTTTCCTGGTTTTCGCTTTGTGCATTTTAATTTCTTATCTTATTTGTGGGAAGGTTTTTACCCCCAAAATCCTTCCCCCTGCTATCCATCTATGTATTTGTAAACATTTATGGATTTCATAAGCTTTTACTTGTGTATGAGGAGATAAAAGTTATCAATCACATTGTTATCTCTGGGTAGTTGAAAATGTGACATACTTTCTTGAACTTTTATGATTTGTTTGAACTGTTTGAGAAACAATAAATATTTCCTGGGCGTTTAAGTTAAATAAGATTTTCCATTTACTTTAAATGTTTAAATAATAACTTCTAAGACATTTAATTTAAATACGATTTTTATTTAAATAAATTTAATTTCACCTCAGTTTATAAATTTGGTGGGGGTTAAATAAAATCTCACGACGTCTCACCAGGGAGGAGGGAGGGTCAAAAAATAGAAAAAAAAACACCTCACATAATTTATGGACCAACGCCCCCAACTGCGAAAGTTTGTGATTATGGATAGATATTTTAACAAAACTTTTTCCTCTTTCACGGAAATATTACTGGACGGATTTAGATGAAACTTTACAATAATATAGATTATACAAATAACACATGAGCTATAGAAATACTTGAATTTGCCCATGGGTTCCAGAACCACGCGGCTCAGCTTGTTCCATTCTACTTCTATAAAAAATCCTTAAGAATTCTTAAAGAGTAAATTATTTCGTAAAGATCTAGTAGGTATACTATGATAGACACTGGATAACCAGAAACATTCATAATGCAGCTATTAATTACGGCAATCCTAGAACCAAATTAAGGTCATCTATTATTAATAGTAGATATAAAATTACAATCGATTTTTCCCGGATCTTAGTTTGCAATGTCTTAAAAAAAACATGCTCACAAAACGACATGTATTGGACGGTATTTCAGCCTCTTCAGTTTGAATTCCCGAAATAAACATTACGATCAATCTGTTTTAAAATATGAGGCGATAAAAATCTCAAATGTTAAGCTTATTTATACATAAATACATCTGTAATACGTGATAACGTAATATTAGTAAATAAATCACTTTGAAAAGATTTATTAAAGGCAATATCTAATTTTATTTTTCACGAGTTACATAAATGCTGTGGTATTTATACGATGTTTAAGTGATTTTTATTACTGATAAATCATTATGATCTTTTAAATCTTAATAATCGTATCTATGTCTCATCAGAAAAAAGAAGACTTTAACACTACTTTATCCCTGAAACAAAGATCGTGTTTTACAATAACGCCGATAGCTGCTATATCAAAAGAAAGGTTACAGAAAAAAATAGTGTAAACTTTACATTTTTAGTAATATTGTAATTCAAATCTGTTTGATAATAATAATGTCGCATTGCGGGGAAGGAATAATGTATCCTCAGGGCGCGTCATTTTGGGTGCGTCCTAGCGATATGTATTTCGACCTGACCGAGTTGTCGTGGCCTACACGAGACCTTTGATTACTCCGCCAAATTGCACGCCCCCTTGTGATTGCGTGATCGCAAACCGTGGCGACGCTTGTTCACTCGATGGTTGTAGCGAAGTTTGTACGCACTTAACAGTAGCAAAACTTTTTCATAAAGCTTGAGAGACATAATTGATTATAGTGAAATATTATAGAATTTTTCCGTGGCTCGCGATTGTAGAGTCCCAGATCTAGAGATCTTAGATCACAATTCACAGTAAATTTTCCAGAATGTTGAAGCGTACTTCTTCGTATCTAATAGTTAGGTACTGCAACGGCTAGAGCTGTATATACTAAGTATGATTTGGGACTCGTTTACTTAACTAATGGACCACGCCTGTCTGCACCTTGTCCTTAATTAAATGTCTGGCCATCCATTTCGAAGACTACAAGTTTAAACAATAAACTTCACTACACTACACATAAATCTATTGGATACAAAACATTTTCAAGCAGATAGTCCTGAAAGTAGATTAATATCTGTATATTGTGTTAATATTATACGATAAAATCTGAATAACGTTAGTGTTTAAGACATTTATTTAGCCATGTTTGTACACAGATTGATTCCTTAAATTGAATTATCTTTTTTATCTGATGCTACTTGCTAGGTAAGGTCACTTGTGATGTACAATTACATTGTCTGAATTGTCCATTTAATTAACCCTCGTTACGTTTGGTGTTAATATGGAATCTACTGGCATTATAAAATAAAATTGAAGTTTTAAAATGGATGTGTTTATAATACGATCAAACCAGGAGAAACAAACTGACACAGATGTTATTTTAATGTATGAGTTATTGACCGCAACGTTTACACATTTGAATTCTCATTTCGCCTCTACAGCATTATAGCACCATATCACATTTTCTTTTAAGATATTTTAGCTTTTCATGCCAAATTGGAAAAGATAAGTCGATCTCATTTCCAGGCTTTCGGTGGGTAATGCAATTTATTTTGGAAATTACTAAATCGTAAATTCTTTTAATGAAGATTATATTCTCTAGCTTTGTCCAGCTGCAGAGTCATGCACATGTGACAAGATATTGTAAACACACCTTTACATTACCACATTACTTTCATAATATAAAACAAGTTGCAAACACGACACCCGCACCGGGAGCTAAATAAAATTAATTAAACTCCTGGACCTTTCTATGTAATGAAGGCAATGGTATCAACTGTCACGCAATCTTCATTTGCTTCAATGACGACTATTACCATAAGTTCTAAAAAATCTCTAGGTCCCCACCCTGTAATATCTACATTACTGACCATAATATGATAGTTTGCATCATAAATGTTAATCAATTTGAATTAACTTTTAAAAGTTATCAATGGAATAATGGAAAGAGAGTCGAGAACTCTTCAATGCATGTGTTACAACTGTTACAAGGTTGTAATTAGAAACGACTGCGTCGATTAACATTTCGTTTTCTTAGGTGGATACTGCTTACAATTCAACTTATTTCAATGAATGTTATTTGTTTAAAAATAAGATAATTGATGGTGATCCTTTATTCCAAACTCAAACATTTATATTCTATAAAGGTGAGTATCGACTTCGCGCTCCAAGAGATCGAACATTGGCGCGCGCTCCAGCCGCGTGAAATGAATACCAGTTTGGAACGCGCGCCAAAATGTTCGTTGGAGCGGTCGAACGCGGAGCGGTCCGTTCCGTCGGGTGTCGGTTTTTTACCGCGCATCAAACGTGGCGCGCGCGCCAATGGAGACGGGTTTGTCGTATTTTTTGTGTTTGTTGCGCTCCGAGTAATAATTATGGATAACCAAAGTTGCCGTAAATTAATTCAGCTATATGGTACGAAAGAAGTTTTGTGGAACAGTAAAATTTCTTCGTATCATAATAAATCGCTTAGAGATCTTCTCTAAGCGATTTATTGGTTGGAGAGAAATCAGTAGTGAAATGGGAGTCCCTGTGCCGGAGTTAAAGAAAAAAATGCTGCTGCTGCTCGTACACGACTAGCTTCCATGATGAACGGTCAAACACTGGAACAGTTGCCACGCGCGCCAGGCGCGCTTAGTTGATATACTTCAATTATTTGGAACGCGCTCCGCGGAACGCACTCTCGGCGCGGTCATTCATGGCGCGCGCGCCAGGAGCGCGAAGTCGATACCCAGCTTTAGACTTTTTCTAGAAGCACTTTTGAAACGTTATAACATATTTTACCATTTACCTTCGATTCTAAAAGCAGTTTCTATGGAGAAGAACCGGCAAGAAACTCCGTAGTTGATCTTCCTTTAAAATCATCCCAATATACTCTTAAAAAATTTGCTACTAGCTCTACCTCTACTCTTATTGTGTCCGATTTTAATTGTCCTATATTTAAATAAGAATTCTATATCGGGCAATCTAAATTAGAAAGTTCGTTAAGAATAGAATGGTGCGGGAATTAAAGAGAATCGTGTCCAAACATTTTACGAGTGCAATCTCGGGTTCACGATAAATAGGTTTATAGATCTATGTTGGGAAACAGGTGACATATTCAATCTTCCTATGTTTACGTGCTTTACTGGAATGAACTGTACACATTTTGGTATCGTACTGAAGTTACAGTAGGTACATTTTACGGTTTTGAGCAAAGCAGTACCTAGGTATTAAATAATTAGGTACTTGATATTTAATATAAGTTTTCTTTTAATTTTTTTTTTTATTAATAATTTATTTTTTATTGGGTATGATTTTAAATTATTACAGTAAAAGAATTAGTCAAAGCTGAATTGCTACCTACATTATGAAATTTAAAATTTCCAAGAAACATTACTGTTATTAGTTTTTGAACAGCAGTTGTAAGCAAATCAAAACTCAATATTTACGAAACGGACAAAACGTTTGGCATTCCATGTAAAAGCAAATATACTACATTACCTAACTGTATAGAAACGCACCGATTTTGGACATCTACGTATTGAGCCGGCTTGCCTTATCGTTTCTGATTCACAAGGTCACGCAGCAGTTCAACTGGCTGACGTTATGATCTCATCACACTATCGAACTTGTTCTGAGTATAATTATTATAATTAGCACTGCCATATTACGTATGTATTCTAAGGTCTGCTTTTAGCCTTAACAGCATTATTTGGACCACAGACCACTGGGCATGTATGCTAAACCTTTTTTCAATTTAATATTTACCTAAGAATATTGTATATAAAAATTCATATACACATTACATGTTTATATTTATGTCGCTTTTTAAAGGAAAGATTTAAAAATACCGTAAGGTTTATATCATGAATACTCCTTATAAATGCTTCCTAAGGGATTGGAATGTATGAGTTTCCAAAACAATCTACAGATTGCTATAAACATCTCATTTTAGGTTCTCGCACAGTAAGGTGACGAAATGAGTAGGTACGATTATTATTGATTGAGTAACGTAGACGTTTTCGTATTTTCTCAGTTTTTAAATTCAAGTTGCAGATCGTAATTCTTGTACTGTTTATTTTCGTAACGTCGATAGTTTTAAAAGTAAACACTAGTTTTTTTACGCTCTAATTAGATTTGTTGAAGTACATACTGTATATTTAATTTAAGTTACAGCTACAAGCCACACGTGGTAATCTAAATTGTCTTATTGTATTGAAATGATTAACAGTTAATATAATATTATTTAGGCATGAATCTATACAATCACCAGCGGAAATTGAGTGGGATAAACAATTGATAATAGAGTGCAGTTTTACATTAACAACAATATTATATTTATCTACTTAATACAAATTGTGGATCACCCTTGGTTTCAAAATTTGTCCATGAACTTGGATTAACTGCTCAAATAATTAAATTCGTACGTCATAGAGTTCAATAAGTTTTGTATCACTTCTTGTGTCCTTACTAAAGACTTATAAGTTATCGATACATAGTGCTAGACTGAAATAATCCACATTTCATTTCATAGCACCTAGAAGGCACTAAGTAGGCACTCAGTTAATTATTTCTCACTATATAAAACTCCAAGCAAATAGGTACCTACATTGCCTTTTTTGCTTCCATGTGTAATGATTTTTAGCAGTTACCATTGTTTGTAAAGGCTCCTTATTTATGGAAGGTCTAACCTTGACACGTCAGTCGTTACTAACTAAAAACAGTGCACTAGAAATATTTCCCAAAACTAGCTAAAACTGGCTAGCCACTTGAGACAGGAAACATGATGAGATAATCTTTTGTGAATATCCATATATGTAGCTCTTATTAATAGCGCCAGGTCATTGATCTATTTACGAATGCTACAATGTTGCAAAACTCTGCTTTATGTTGATTTTTTTAATAAAATAACTACCGCGCTCACAATAATTTCTTTTGCGGTACCTAGAGCCGATTGTTAAACCGAATGTTGTTTGCTTCACAAGTTATTATTTTCTTTGCCTACTCTATTTTTTGGATTTTGGGTAAGTAAATAACAAAAAGTTTATAAAAGCGATGTGCGTAAGCCATAAATTTGTGCATCATTTACAATATCTGGTTGGAGCAAAGCTGAGTAAATTTTTCTATTTAAACAACTACAAATGTAAACTTGGCCTATATTAGTTTTGATTCTGACTCAGTGAACTCTAATTCGTGTCTGTAAGCCTATTACTGCTCCGAAATATACTACGTGGTGTTTTAAAATGCTGAATGTATTTTAAGTCTTATAATCAAACAATGCAAGAGCCAGGATTTCTGTAGTCTCTCACTGTAATTTAAATATATTCAATTCTTTGAGCCTTGAGGATGTTTGTGAATCATAACTTACTGTACCTTACAAGTTACAGTATACATACAGTCTTCTCAGAATTACGTTGACTTGATTCACGATTTGACTTTATACCTATAACTAACTGCCGAATAGCTGGGTCCACACCGGACGATCCAGCGATCCCGCGATCCGCGATCCAGGATCGCGGAGCATGGATCGTGGATCGTGTTAGGCCGATCCACTTTAAAAACTTGCGATCCCAAATATGCGCTCCAAGCGATCCTAAGGCGATCCGTGATTCAGCCAGTCTAACTCTTGTACAATATGGAGTCACACGTACAACGGCGGCGTCTTGCCGTTGCAGCAGTAACTTTTATTATACTTAAATGTTTGCGCAAAAAATCAAGAAAAAGAAATCGACGGTTTTGGGTGAAACAATTTTACAAAAATCGGGCATCTGGGACTCAGCTGTACGCAGAGTTAGTTTCAGATGAAGTTGAACACAATTTTGCAAGAATGAATGCTAATCAATTTGAGATATTCGACTTTCTGAGATGTCCATGGTGAGGTGGATCGCGCGAACCAACACAACCGTCCACACCGCGCGCATCACGCAATTGAGGCACCTTTGAAGCGGGCACAAAAACCGACCGCAAACGGATCGCGCGAGGTAGGGAGCGCGCGCTCCAAAACGCGTGCATGGATCGCGCGCGGCACGTCCACACCGCCTGCATCTTTGGATCGCGCGCCTGCCGCGCGCGATCGGATCGCGGTGGATCGTCCGGTGTGGACCCAGCTAATAAACTTCAGTGAGTAATCGTTAACTACCATTTGTGTTCAGTCAATGGAACTTCTCACAGAAATAATTTAAATTTTCATTAGATATGAATTACAAAAAGATATACCTTAATGTAGATAATCATCAACATAATGTATTTGAATGATGTCTTATGTTGTGTTATTATGCATATAGTTACAAGTTATAATAATGCTATAATGTTAGTTATTATGAAAAATAAAGGGCTGGGTAATAGACGTCACAACTCACAAGGCACACGGGAATAATTTAACCGCACAATTCAAGGCCATATCCATAGCAGTTATGAGGATAAGTAAACGTTATAATTTTAACGTAAAATATTGATATTAATCTATAAAGAATCTAAAATGTCTCCCTATCTATCTAACTGGTCTGATAGGATTTTAATTGCTACTGGCTTAACAATAAGCCGATGATTGAAAAGCTTTTGAGTTAAATAAATTTCTAAAACAGTAAAAAGTAGTGAAACTTTTTTTTAAATATAACTGTTGAATAAGATCATCTATGAACTAACGGAACACGTTATTCTGTTGTGGGTGTTCATTGAATAGTAAAGCCACAAATATTTATAGATGCCACAATATCAATTACACAATGATAAGTAGCAGTATTGTCTTTCTTATTACCTACTCTGTTTACTCATTCAGTTAGAGCGATTAGCATAAACGTAAAATAAGTAGGTAATACTTATGCAAATAAAGTTCTTTGTTTATCAATTGATTCATAAAATTCGACAAAAATTTCTTACCGTTTCATGTTTTTTTCTTTTCGTTTGGAATAAAAGTTAAGTGCATAATAACATCAAAGAGCATCGGAAATACCAGGTCAGTTAATTTAGTACTGAAAGGGAATAGCAATAAAAGGCAGGTCGGTTCCAGATAGTGGAAAAATGGGTCGAAGTATAAAACGCGATATACGCTTGCTACGGTGAAATGTTAGCATGGCATTTCATCGCCAGGAAAATGCGCTTCGCATTATCAGATACGTAAGTAGGCTCGCGAAACAAACGATAACACTTTAAAAATATTTTTTGTTTACCATAAATATATTATGGACTGAGATATCCGATAGTATATCCTACTATCTAATCCTTTAAATATTTGTGTTTGAATTAAAAATTTCTAGCTTTTTCAGTTTACAATACATCTAATCGCTCTTACGCAATGTTACCCGAGTTCTGATTCCACCTTGTGTTGTGGTTCCAACTAACAATACTGTCTACACCTAAATAGACTTCTAATAACAATTCAATATTCATATTACCTATACGCTGATACATTTGATTGAAAGGCTAAATTTTGATGCCTAAAGAATACCGATGAGTTTTGAATATTTCAATTGTTAAATATAGTCTCAAGGATATTATAATATTACGTCACTCCTAGAGTATTAAGTTTAGGGTCTGGAAAGTGACGTAATCCCTAAAAACAAATATATAGGTAATTGAATTACCGTGCAAATTGTATGCAACGCACATACCGATAACACATATTGATTGCATTGATAAGATAACTTGAACAAGCATCTGTTTTTTGCAGGTATAGCACTACGACCATTTGGCCTCTCCCTTATATACCTCCTTCTCTACTTAATAGCACCGTTCCCTCAAGTTCCTGACTCCAAAACGTTTAAAGGCAAGTATTTTCGGCAATATATTCAGAACGTTACAAAAATGTAATCTATTTAAATTGGCGTGAATCATGGTTAAACATTTGTATGATTCACGACAAACTTTTATGGTTCTCTCTTGAAGAGTAGATATTAAAATTATCTACATAGTAGTAAATTATATCATTTAAAGCATCATAGTATCTAATGAAACTGTATTGTGTGAACAAACTATATAGTTTTCTTTTATACGTAGAAAGCTACGAATAAGCAAATTCGTAGGTGGAAAGGGCAATATTTACAGCTAATTGTTATCAAACACAAAATTTGTCGGGTCGTCGACACAATTTGCTTTAAGAGATTACGTAAGCGTAGCATTCCTCAGTGGATATATGCATATGTTCTACTTTTTAATGATAGCCGTTTAATCTAAACAGTAAATAATATGAATTTAAATAAAATTTTCAGGATGGCGAGGAAAATATCTCCTCTTGAATATCATCGTGTCTATTCTTCTATTATTAACGCATGCAGCATGGCACAGCGTGCTTGCAGCCTTCGGGAGCTATGGTTCAATCCTCGAAAAATATCCAATCATCAAAGAGATTGGACTTAATCTTGGCCTAGTCTCCTACGATGGTATAGATCCACTCATGGCAATTCACTATTTGGCCCCAGAGGTAAATTTGATACAAACATTATATTGTCTGATAATAATATAGATGAAGGTCAGTCACCACGTGTGTTTGTTTATGGAAGCAATATAACCATGAATCAAATGTTTCGTATCGACTATAAATTAGAATTACTCATAATTTAATAAACCTACCTATTGTTTACATCATTATTTCAGCAATTTATTATTATTATTTATTATAGTATAAACTCAGTACTTGACAGTAACAGTAATGTTAGTGTATTTGTTATACGTAATATTTCTTTCCAGTTAGTAATGACAGGCGTATCCCTTGCTGTGTATGTAATGGTCCGGAAACTCCTCGTCGGCTCACCTACTGAGGAAGTTGAGAGGAAAGACTCGAAACATCAGAATTTCCCTTTACTAACTAGCGCTGGTGGGTAACATTATAACTTCCATGATTTTGGCACAGGCCTAAAATTTTATAAAAATTGAAAATATTTATTAAATGTTTACGTTTTTTCCTTGATTTATTTTGCCAAATCAAACAGTTAATATAACCTCCTTGAATGCCTAGTATATTGGATAATTTTTGGGACAAAAAACTATCTCCGCTGAACAACGTAAATATTTCTCCCTTCACAGGCAAATACGCAGCGTTATTCCTCATAATGTTCTCCGGTATAATGCGGCCTAGTATCACTTCGGGGATATATTTCCTCGTGTTCATGGGGGCAGCTACAGCCTGGGCTCTGGGTCGGCCATTGGAGCGCGGCTTTGCGGTTATAAGTCGGTGTGTGATGGCCATCATGGGGGTCCATATAGCTGTTCTGCTGGTGTACCAGTGCTCTTGGCTCATTGAGATATATCCACCTGATATGGACATGGCTAGGTGAGATGTAGAGCAGAGCGTCAATATATCTTTATTTGTCTTGTGATAATATTGTTTACACTAAAAAAGCCGACAACTGTTGTTTTTCTATTATTAGTTATATCTTATTTTCAGGTACTTCGGTTTAACCAAGCTAGTTATAATAAATAGTACAAATTCATCGACAAGTTTTACATACGAAGTCACGGAAGATCACATGTGGGCGACGCTGGCGAGCCCTCTAGTCATTCTGTTCGCATATTTCTTTCTGGCTATAGAATCGAGAGAACTCTTCAAGCCCAAGGTATGTAAACGCCAAACTATTAAACTTTCTATTGCATTTTGATACGAATGATAAACTTTTCAATTAACGTTAACAGACTAATAGTTCTGCGCTTTAATAGAATTTGGAACGGACGTCGCAATTAACACTGTTGCGTAGATTTGGCAAGTTTTGTTATGTAGTTTGTACACACTCATACCTTTATAAGTACGGGCTTAGGTGCTACTATTGCGGTGCATTTATAAGCTACAGTTCATAACACTAGCAATTTATGATGGGCATTAAAGCCACGCTAGGGTTGTACACGTAATGAAATTTATTAATGCTGATGGGGCGGTATAGGCGAAGAAAAAGAGTGCTTTAACTGGTGTAGAAGCGGGAAAAGTGAATGGATCGCTTTTGCGCGGTGTCTCGTTCCACCGCGCCAGCCGGTACGCGCCGAGAGACAAATGGAGAAACGCAACGAAAAAAGTTCGAGTAAGCACGCCCCTGGATGTACGCACAAATGTCAAATTTTCATCTATGCACTTTTTATAGTATTTTGGTTAGCACATGTTTGTATAAATACAATATGGCATAATAATTGGATTTTAATAAGATGAACGGATTCCGTACTAAAACGATGATACGAAACCTTTTGTCCTTTATATTTTTTAATTTGTCTCAACAATTGTCGATGCCCTTTTTTAAGTGCCTTACTGGAAATTTTTAAGTTTGCAAGAGTGCAAATTTGATCAAGAAATAACTTTTTAAATTATAATACCTATTAGTAGTGAAATAATAATCAATATTAATATTGATGTTCAAATCACTTTTGTACGGAACCCTCGGTTTGTAAGATATTTTCTCATTTGAAATTTTATATTGTAACTTATGTAGTATTTTAGTTGTCTTAGGGCTTTGTAGGAATACATATGTAGTAATAATGTAAATAAGGCACTCGTAGTAGCACACTGATTGGGTAATTAGATAACATGAAGTTGGCACTAAAGCAAGGCATGTCCGCTTCTACTAACATTGTAAAATAACATTTTATTTATGTTACGTATCTTGTTTTTTTTTTAAATTTTTATTTTTGCAGCCTGTTTTTCATTCTTTTGTAGGTTGCATATTCGTACATAAATTCCCAAGCACTGCGCGGTGACACCGGTGAGACTACTCCCGTGGGTATTAATTTTTTTCTTTTAATCTCATAGTCACGAGATCATTCTGTGTGTCTGGGAACCATATCTGGATCATGACCATGTGTTTCTGCTTGCATTGCTTTGTGTCCACCAGTATGCTAGAGCACTTGTAGTTGATTAGTGTTGCTTTTAATCATTAATATTAATTTGTACTTTTCAAAATTTTGAATGTATTTGTTGTGTTTGTGTGTGTTTTATGTTTGGACGTAGTAAGGTACTGTTAAAATAATTAAATCCTGATATATAAAATCTATAAAACATCTTTTTTATGTGGTTAAGAATAGAGTTATGCTATTAGTATTTGCACTGCTCAAAATGCTTATGAAAACTCATTCGAATGGGTTGTAAATTAATTATTTTATTTCGCATTTCGATTCCTAGCGAAGACCAAAACGGTTTCAAAGTCACAAAGCACAGAAAGCTGTTCTATAATTAAATCTATTATCAAAAGATAGAAAATTACTCATGATGAACTTCCAATGGTAAAAGACGATATAAAATAAAATTCGAGCACATAAGTATTACATGGAAAAACACATCAACATTAATAAAATTGTCTTAGCATATATTAATCTATATTATATGTATAGTTAATCAGCACGATAAGTCCAAGCAAGCGATGGTCCAGCGTGAGATCGGGTTCTGTGTCTCGACCATTGCATCAAGATTCTACTGGATCTGTCGTTGTACCAGATGAAGGTATGTTGATTGGATTAAAATTTAATATTTATTGCTATGGATATAGAGTTCATTTTGCGATTCTTAGCTAATGACTTAGCTCATGCTAAACAAAATGTTGTTTATGATTAATGTTAAAAAATTATGAGAACAACGAGTCATATTAGGTTTTAATTAAACTGAATAGAAGATCAAGAACGTTATATGGGGTCATCGCACAAAATACAATTGGTAATTTGAAACATCGAATGACGTAATTATTAAACATTCGAATAGTGATTCATTTTTGCCAACGACTTTTGCATTAAAAATCACGTACATTTGATATGATAAACAGGTTATAGTTCGCTGCATGTGAGTTTTAATCTTAATAAATATGCATCTTTTGTTTCAGAATCTGTTATGGAAGTTGAAGAACCAACTTTGTTGGATGATATAATATCTGCTATTGTCGACTTTTTCCAAGTTCTTGTTAGGTAATAAAAATACAAAAAAATCAAAGTTATGGAAAAAAAATAGTACCTACATGTATTTATAGACAATAATACAAAAAAAAATTAAACATTCAAACATAAATAACCAAGCCCATACGACATGAAGCACTACCTACAAAGTTTTCCGTATCCATCTTACTTTTTTAAATGAGAAATTACATTTTTAATATTCTTTCAGGTCATCTTACATAGCAACAACGATAACAATGATGGCTTGGAGCATAATGTTCCACTCTTGGTTGACCTTCGTATTCCTAATGTGGGCAAATATTGTGTGGCTCTGTCAGGACCAACGGTCATTCATGCTTAAAACGAGTCCAATATTGGTCCTATACGCCATGTTACTGCTATTAGCTCAGTATATTTATGGAATGAATCTTTACGAATATGAACTGCCTTCTAATATAACGGTGGGTGATTTTTATTTTCACTTTGTAACTTGTTTAGTCGAGATAAAAATATGAAAACATTTATCTGGTTAATAAGTTACTGATTAAGCTTATAAATTGATTTACCTGGCTTATAACAAGTTTTGTTAGCAGCAGTTAGCCTGTGCTATAAAAGTTACATACTTTATATCAAGTACTCATACTACAATCAAACCCCACAGGAGGTGAATCTTCGGCAAATAGGTCTGGGCCGCGTGGACGGCGAGCCGTGCGTGCCGCTGCTCATCAAGTCGCTGTTCACGTGCAT
>CAJQZM010011242.1:0-10445 GCA_907164665.1 Colias nastes | reverse complement strand
GCCTGCCTTAATTTTGTTGGTTTGCTGTCACTTTCAAACACCCCCAAAGAATATTGGCGATTTATTTTTGGAATATAACAATATATTCATGTTTCATATCCTGTTACGATATTATACACAGCATTAGAATGTCCGTGATTGTACTTTAATAGCATTTCTTTACACCAATCTACTCGATGTCGTTTTTGTTCTGGAGTGAGTTTGTGAGCAATCCACTGACAACAAAGCTTCCTAACTTTGAAATGTTCATGTAAAATTTTCTGAATTTGGCTCATACCAATCCCCAAATGTCCTCGAATCTCCTAATAAGTGATATGGCAATTTTCTTAAATTAGTCGTCTGACGGTAGCCATATTTTCCTCCGTGATCGCAGTTGAGGGTTGACCTTCACGAATGTCATCATGGAGAGAAACATGGCCGCGATGAAATTCAGCATATCAATGCCTTACAGTCCTCAACTAAGGTGCTTCCCTCCCAAAAGTATTTCAAAGGCGAGCAGTGCAAGCTTTCGGAGAAAGCGAACTTTAAAAATCATAAAAAATCACCGCCCTAAAATTGTTTCGTGCTAGTTCCATTTTTGCTACGGATAACGAACTTCAACTTGAGATAAAAAACAATTGTCAAGCGCTTCCCGTCCAATTTTTTTTTCTACAACTAATGAGACTTCATATGTTAAAAAAATATAACATTCAAAATTCAAACATTTATGGGTGGCCCGTAACGCAAATCTTTTAGTGTGCACTAGGTATCTTGGGTACATACTGCATATTTTTTATATTATTATATTTTTGATCCCCACTATTAAGTACTTAGATACAAATACTTTTTAAGATTTTTTATTTTTATTAATAGTTAGGTAGGTATATTAAACTAGAATATTTATTATAAAATATAATATAACTAACAGATTTTTGTGTGCTCGTTAAATACATATTCCAAATTAGAACTATTTAATTCGCCCTACAAGAAATTGTATGTTTTGATAGTGAGAGCTGGACCAAACCTAGTTTTGAAGGGAAATTTAATAAATTAGATTCACCGGCGCCTACTTATCTATATCTATATCTATAATAAACATAGATTTACCGTAACTTATTCTAAAATAACCTAGGTACATAGCTTGACGCTACGGCCAGTGTAATAAGCTTAGCTAATATATTTTGTCTTTACATACCTTCATTAAAGCGAAGCGCTGGTCATCATCAATGCCCATAACAGCGTTAGAAGTTGGTGCCATTTTTTTAATATTACGAACTTTTTCACAAATACAATACCGTTCACGTCGATACGTGAATGCGTTGCGCGCGCGGACACGCGAATGAATATTGAATTGAATACGAAGTACGAACGAAGAACGATATCACACGAATACAATGAATGAAGTTGAAGGCCGGATGCGGAAAGCGGTACGGGTAGTGGAAGCTCCCAGTCTATACCTACATATACCTACTACTGTAATATTATATAAGCTCCAAGCACAGACATGGCTCCAAGTATTATATTATTTTTTTAATATGATCATAGGATCATAGGCATAGGCTTAATAATTAGATTAATGAAATGGAATAAAAAAAAGTGTGGCACTCGGGGACTGCCGCGGTAAAGCTATTGCATGCTATGCCTTCAAGAGTTCAAGCCACACCTCCGCGCCCGTCGGAGTGGGGAGCGTGAGGTTTTTCGTTACTAAATTTCTGGATTCGGTCCCCGCGCTCAAGGCCCGCGATAGAAGCTAAGCAATAGCTTAAAAGTTTTCTCGAAGTTATTTCATTCATATATTGTTATGGAGGTTCCAGCTAGCCGCGTATAAATAAAAATGTAAATACATATTTTGTTAGTTATTATTATGTATAATGATTTTTTTTTGTAATAGTCTGAATTTTCCCGTGTGCTGTAATTTTAATGTGCGTGGGAAAAAGAAGATTAATTTTAAATTAATATTAAAAATACATATTATGTAATTAGAAGGGTTATAAAAATTAATTTGTAGGCTTCAACTCGCCAATCCGACCGCGACACAACTGCAACGCAAGGTCCATTTAATTACGAGATTTTTTATAAAATAGGTTTTTTCAGTCAATGAAAATAAGTTGAATTGAAAAAAAAAATCGTTAAGAGGCGTTTTAGTGGTTTTAATCATAATTTCATGTTCTTTTTACTTGATGGGATTTGGGAATATTAATTAAAAAAGTTCTTTTATAGAGATTTTGGGATATTTGAAAATAAAATATTATGTTCAATAAATTATATTTAATCAATCCAGATTCTAAGTAATTTTCTTTTCATAATAAAGTATGAATCTTATTTGCTATGCAAATAGATAGTACCTAACAAGTTTATAATATGTACTACACTGACTGAAGCCGTAATGTAAAATTGAATAACATTAAATTAAATTCAAAATTTAATTTAATTAGTTACATTTAAAATTAAAAATGGAAATACTGATTCAATTTACAATTAAATAGGTAAGAAAGTATGAGAGATTTCAAATAATATTCTTCAGTTAAATTTGTACCAGCCATTTGATAAATTCTTTTCTCCATCTAACTTTTTTCACTTTCTCATGTTGTTGTGCTTACTGCTATAACAAGACAATTATGAAAAATATAGATGTTCTTAATCATTTCATGACTGTGAAAATTACACCACCCCGCTCTGGCTCATCATCATGAATCTCTTTATCGCTGCCTTCAGGGTCTGATTCAGATCCTGAATCATCACTATCTCGCTCAGTACTTCTATAGGCACCAAATTTAGATGTATCATCAGGTAAAGCAGGCATCTTCACACCCACTCTTGCTAACAGTTTCTCAGCTGCATGCATCGCTTCTATTTCTTTTAAGTGAACATTATAGTCTTGCTGTAGTTTTAATGATTCTTCCAAACTAAGTACTTTTGCTGGACCATGAACTATAGGTGGAGGTGTCGCTGCAGTAACCTCCCAATGTTTATGCTTTTTTCTCTGTATCTCCTTTTCGGGATTGTGTACATCTGATGTTGTTGTCTTATATGGCTTGAAGTGACCTGTTGTTTTTGGTTTAACATTTTTATTTTCAGTTTTCTCAATAATATATTTAACATGTGGGACTTCTCCAATACTGAGTAGATCTTCTGGTGTAATGAGTGGTTTTTCAGGTTTGAGAACTTTAACTTTCTTTTCTTCTGTTGTTTTCTGACTTAATATATGTAAAACGTCTTCTGGCTCACTGTCATCATCGGAATCAAGATAGGTATTTTTGTTTTGTTCTATTTTACCTTGCCATTCTATATCTTGCACCGAATTCTTATCAATTGAGTTCAACTTCATATTACTGAATAAATTACAAGTCTGCTCTTCTTCTTCTTTGGCTTTTATTTCTGCTAAGATTTTGTCATAGAATGCTTGAATTTTTGCTCCTTTATCTGCTAATTTACTTATAAATGGCTTATTGTTTAATAGTTTCAACTGGCGATCTCTTAGTTCAAGTAATTCTGCCATAGTTTTAGAAGATAAATCGGCTATTTTTCCATCAATCTCGCTTTTAGGAGGCGGAGGTAGAATACCAGGTATTTTTTTGTTTATTTTCTTCATTATATTTAAAACTGTCATATTATGTAAAACAAATACAGAATTGTTGATGACAATCTAAAATGACCTCAGTTATACGTTGAACAACATAAAAAATACTTTTGCTTTAATTTACTAGACTAGACCCAAAATAACAAATATTTACAAATATAACCTAAACAAGTCAATGTCACCAGTCACACCAGTCACCAATGTCAAAAATCAAAATAAGCACCTTACACAGACTATGCAACTGTATAGATATAGCACAGATTAATATAATACTAGATTAAAGTAATAATAAAAGACAGAGTGTAACCTGCGCAGAATTGAAAATTAGTGTATCTAGTAATAATTGTTTAACGGGCATAATCTTCTCCACATTTCACTCAGCGCTACAGTTACCTGACTGCCTAATGCCTATATTTTATAAGTATATCCGCGAAAACACACACAGCATTATGCATACAATACATTAGATTATACAGAATGTTGAGCAGAATCGCTTAGCGCTTTTTTCTATTTATTGGTATTCATTTGAAATGTTTGACATCCCTATGTAGTGTTATAAATTTTATTTAATATTATCTGTAGGGTCATAGAGATTAGAAAAAAAAAGATAAATGATAATACTCTATGATCATGGCTGTCTACGTCTAGTGTCTCCAACTCAGAAGTCAGAACCACAGGTCAGAACAACCTAAAACGTCTTATTCACGGTCCATCTTGACGTACGTCCCGCCAAGGTCATACACGATGCACGACGCAAAACGACCGTGAATAGTATTGACGTACGTCAATAATTATTATTATTACGTTGCTGGATGTGCACGACCAATTTTTCATCCAGCGAGCACCCCCACCACCGCGAACGTCGTGCAGATGGACAGTGAATAGGCTTGCTGTACAGCAGATCAGTGTTGCCAACAGAAATTAATGTAAATACTTGGAAACGTGGCCTATTGATATGATTTTTTTGTGATAACTTAGTAGTTAGTTTAGTTAGTTTAGTTTTGTGATAACGTAGTGAGTACATGAGCAAGCAAGAAACAGTTATT
This sequence comes from Colias nastes, assembly GCA_907164665.1. NCBI lineage: Eukaryota > Metazoa > Arthropoda > Insecta > Lepidoptera > Pieridae > Colias > Colias nastes. The sequence continues at coordinate 5,840 of CAJQZM010011242.1, read as the reverse complement.
TTATATTTTTATGTACACAGGAAATACCCAATTATCATTACTTTTGGATCAACCTAGTACACATGGACAGTTTATATTCAGAAGTTATTATTTTAAAAGAACTCCAAGGCGAATTGTTGAATAACAAAGATTTTATGCAAAAGTCCACTGCAGAAAAATGGCAATTTATTTTAAAAAAATGTCCTAACGAATTTGTTTGTTTAAAAAAAATGATTAGCTATATTATACTCTCTGTTCCCGCCACTTCAGCATTTACTGAAAGAGTCTTTTCGGTCATGAATGTGAAGTGGCGGGAAGAGAGAAACCGAGCTTCATTAAAAATTAATTAAAAATGAGCTCTTGAAATATATAAATTTAGATTTGGAATGTTTGGATTCATATAATTCATTTAAAAATAATGAAAAATTCTTAGGTACTGCAAAAAGTACAAAAAAATACATTTTTAAAAATATTTATTTACTCTTTATTTACCTCCTTTAAAATCAGATATACTCTATTTCTTCAAATAAAAGTTGGCAACCCTAGCCATGCTTGATGCGCGCACGATCGTCAGTAGGATACATCCAGCACAGTGGATTTCTGGTGGTTTCAGAGGTCTCTTCTGGTGGGTAGCTTGATACTTCGGTGGCAACACTGGCAGCCTTGAGCTGACGTACAGCGGGGATGGACCGTGAATATGCGTCGTGCATCGTGTATGACCTTGGCGGGACGTACGTCCAAATGGACCGTGAATAAGACGCTTTAGAACAACGAATCCTGTCTCCAGTCTCCACAGGCTGTCTCGTTGATGATTTGATTTTGACATTTGAACATTATAAAGCTCGTAAAAAGCTAAAAGTTATTAATGATTCAATTTTGTTTGTGAATTGCGTGTTTTAAAATCACAAAATGTTGTTTGCGTGACGAACGTTTAACCGTAAAAATAAATCTAATATATGTAATGGAAAGTTTGGAATTGTGGAAAATTTATTTATGACTGCTGAAATCATTGATTATTTCTTCAGCGATTGTTCTAGATAACTTCGTAGATTCTGAGAAAAAACCTCCTTTTAAACTTAAAAATGGAAAATACAACGGTAATAATAATATTTACTTTTACATTGATATGTTATTGTGCGATACTTAATTATAAATTTAACAAGTTTACGCTTGACCTGGTATAGCATATTTTTGTAATTAAGCTTTCATTAAACAATGCCAAATTCATAATATAATAGTTCTTAATATAATAGTTATTGACAAAATATGAAATTGACCCTTAACCCTACTAAATTCTTTTATAACTTTAAATTAGTATGAATTTTTTCTTACAGATACCTCTGCATTTAGACCCTGTCAAGCCAATGGATGTGTGTGACAAGCGACTCTGGATTGGCAATCTGGACACCAGAGTTAATGAGTATGTTTTAATTAACTAGATATCATCGTTACTAATGTTTTATGAATGAAATGAATGAAAATGCTTTATTGCTTTAAAAATAAATACATAAAACAAAGAAAATACTTAAATTTTATCAAAGTTATAGTTATATCTATTCAAATCTATGTGAATATAGCATTACATACAATTATATTAATTTACAAAATCTTTATTCCTGTAAATTACTAGCTGTTACCAATTATTTTGTTAAAGTAAAAATTGCTATCACTGTAATGTCTAGTGAGTATTTGAAGATTAGGTGAAACAGGCAGACGAAATTGATACACATAAAATTACTTTATAATTAAATTTGATATTCAAAAGAATTTAATTAAGTTTTAGAAATAATATCCGTAGTGCCCCGGCTGAACCATGGTCAGACATGTATCACTTTGTACAATAAGTATACACTTATGTTTGATGTTGCCCTGGTTGTGATATGGTGTTGAGTGAATCATCTCTAAAACGCATTATCAATAAGTATCATAACAATATACTGAACATTTTACTAAACAATACCCACTTCACTTACCGGTATCAACTACTGAAAATGGTCCGCGTGTACGGCAACATCGAGAAGTTCGACATGCTGTTCCACCGCAGCGGGCCGAATGCGGGGCAGCCGCGGGGCTTCGCGTTCGTTACATACAAGATGAGACAGGATGCGATACAAGCGATGAACTCGTTGAACGGACAGATGCTGGGGAATAAGCGGATGTGCGTGAAGTTCGCTAAGAATGCAGCGGTGAGTCAACCATACGATAGTTTTTTGTTAATTTACGAGTTTGTATGGATGTATGTTTGTTACTCTTGCATGTTAAGACTACTGAATGGACTTTGATGATACTTGGCTGGCATGTATGTCTTTCATGTGAATACTTATGTTCAGAAGTATTCACATGGATTTCGATGATACTAGGCTATGATTTATAATGTAGATTATTTACCAGATCATCAGCTTCATAAAAACTTGCCTTAACCCGTGGGTGTAATTATCCGGCACAGCAAGATTATAATAATTATTTTAAAGAAATTGTTATCTGTATGATTAAAATTATATTTTGGAAGTAAAATAAGTACTTAAAACTTATCTATCTATTTCAACTCTCAACTACCAAAAATAATTGAATTTAATCTTTATATTCTGATGAAATAAATTTTTTAATCTCTTGTCATTTTATATCAGCAGGAAGAGGACAAACCAAAGCCAGAACTCGGAATATCAGCGCTAACAGCAGCGAAACCGGAGTTGAAGCTGAGCAAGAAAACAGCAATACAGTCAATAGAAGCTAAATTGAAAATGATGGAAAATATGAAAGCAGGCGATGATTTCGTAATCAACAAATTAGCAGCACATGAAGCGCCCATCATAACACAATATCAGTCAAAGAACAACCAACCAAATAAAACCCTAACATCATTTAAAAGAAGGCATCCATACCACAAAAAGAGATAAAAAATATATTTTTTTACATGTACTTATACATTTTAAAGCTATTTTGACTTAGCCAATGTTGCAACTTTACGCCTTTAATTGTATTTTAAATTACGTATACAATCAGTAATTTAAATTCAACAAATTTGTAAAATTCAGCGAATTTTTTAGGATTAATTTATAGATGTTTAAAGATTTTTTTTAGGATTAGTTAGAGTAAGTTAAATGTTGTGTCGTGTTTTAACTTTTAAGTAATAACAAGCCTTGTGTTCATTAGAATTGTAATCTCAATTAGATATTTTCTGCATGTGAAGTTACCAGTATTAATATATATTTTTTCAAATACTCATTTGTGTTTTTGGTATTAGCATTGACAGCTATTAAAAAAAATATTGAAGATAAGAAATGTATAATGACAAGATAATATGGACTCTGTGATAAATTGTAAACTTAATTATTGTTGATGTTAAAATTTTTGATTGATTTCAAGATTTTGTATAAATATCAAAGGTCAAAATTGCAAAATTTGACCTTAAAACCCATAAAATAATCTTTTTTTAGCTCCAAAATGTGTGTTGTTCTGTATTTAATCATATACATAGTACTTGTAATAATTATTTCTTAAACTTTTAAGTGTAACCTCTTGCACAAATGTTAACTGCTTAGGTATTTTTCTTTACTAAGACCAGTATTAATTAATATGTTGTTAGGAAAACTATAGTTTTGTATTGATTTTTTTGGAATTATTGTCTAGTGTTTGGTCAGTTCTATCATAAATAAAAAGATGAAAAATAATCGTATACAGAATTAAATGATGGTCACTGGTCAGCCTTAATACTTAATTAATTTTAAACTTTTATTTATTGTAGGTAATTGTTCGTGAGCAGTTGATTAGTTAGGCATTAATTTATTCACTAAGAATGTTAAGAATATTTAAAAAATAGAGACTTTCCAAAAAATTGAAATTATCACAAATAAGGTATGGGAGTGAAATAAAAAACCTATATTAATAATTATGTAGTTTTATTCCTCTACATATTTTTTAATTAACTGAAACAATATTAATTTACTGGTAATAAAAAGCACTGGAAAATAGTGGTTTGTACCAATATGTACTTTACTTATTATATATAGGATAGGATAAAAAGCATTTAGGCATATAACATAAAGGTTATAAATCTTTTCATATAAACACATATTCAGTATTCATTTAATATACTGTTATTCATATTAAATTGAAAAGCTATTTATTAAGAATAAAGATTAAATATTTACAATTTTATTCTTAACAACCAATATTTTTATTTATCAGACTTTTTAACGACTTAAGAGCTGCATGTTTTTACATAGTACTTTTTACGCTGGTATTATTTAATTCTTATAATAATTTCATTCATGAAATTCATATTTACTGTTTTATAAAAAAATACGACCCTGCTTCATAAAGTCAAATTAAAACAAAGACACTAATTTTCAATAACAATAATAATTTCTCATAAAGTAAACAGGCAGTTCTATAACACAATAAATTACATTAAAATAGATTCACTGGTTTTAAAACCGGGCGATATACAGTTAGATAGCGAACTTGCTAATCTCTGCGAAGGGCTTGGTATTAAATAATCGTCGTCTTCAGCTTCCAATTTCCTCTTTAAACTTGTATACTGGTTTTCGTCGTCACCATCTTTCAAGTCTTTATATTCTATGCAGAGCGGCCATATTGTTTTACCAGATCTGGAAATAAAACCAAAAAATTAAAAAAAAATTGATGAACATAGTGTTGAAATATTATTACGTCTATTTTTGTAATTATAAAAGATTTAATGTAAATAAAATTATTTGGTGAGGCTTTTTATTGCTTTCTTTCTTTATATTATAGATATTTAACTTTATGCGTGGCCTTAACCTTGTCTGCCACAAAAATATGAAATGAAGATAAGATATAACGTTGACACAAATTGATAAAAAATGGTACCGGTAGATAATAAACAATAACATGGAACATTCTTTTTGTTTCTAAATTAAGTCTCATTTCCCATAGCAGATAAATTTCGCACTATTTAAGAGACTAGCAGATTTGTTATTTTGTATGCCCTATCCACCTGATATATTGTTAATAAGTTTACCAGAAATCAACAATGTTAAGAGGTTGACCATTTAAGGGCTGATATCTGGTTAAACATTTAACTCTGATAACGTTAAACTCCAATTCACTGTTATGCTAAGAAAAGCACTCATTAAATACAACACAGCTAGCTTTTACGCCCTAAATGATTACATACTACCTACACTATAAAACAAGGTCTGTCTATCTGTTCAATTCATCACTGCATCAATTTTTATTTTGTTTTAGTGAGGTCCTAAAGAATATTTTAGTTTAATTTGTTACGTTTTTACAACACGGCTGGCTAAGACACAAATAAAAAAAATTGGTTGTCTGTAAAATCGGTTTACTGACGATAGTTGAACGTGACAACGTCCGATTGTGCTTCTTTGTCGCTCGTTGCGCGCTCTCGCTCGCACTTCAAGCCTTACATGGAACGCCTCAGATGAGTCAGAGCGAGGTAACGCCGCATGAGTCATGTTTTTTCGTGCGTGCAGCCGGCTTTATCGAATAATAAGACGTTGTCACGTCAATAAACATACTTACACGGGCAACGTATAAGGGTCATACGGGAACCATTCGTCAAACACCACAGCACTATGCAGGGAGTATCTCGTGTTCTTCTCAATTATCGCCTGGCAGTAGACAACCTGGTGAGACCTGGTGACTGACGCGAATGCTCTGGTCACTTGCGGGGGACATGTGCGGAGAGGGTTTAACGGACAGGTGACTAGGCGTGGTAGGTTGAGGGACTCTACGAAGTTGTAGCCTGGAAGAGAAATGATAATGACTAACTTTGTTCAATTGTTATTGTTTTGTGTCGTTAATAAAAAAATTATTTTATTTGCATTACAATTGCAATATTTTATTAACGAAACTCT
>CAJQZM010011241.1:0-14497 GCA_907164665.1 Colias nastes | reverse complement strand
TTTTTTTTTTTTTTGTTAGTAGATGCATATTTTAAGATTAACACTTATAATTTTGTATTATTTGTGCAGTCATCCAAACTGACAAATATTATTTATAGAATCACTAGCTGCGCCCCGCGGTTTCACCCGAATGGCTCCGCTTCTGTTCGTCTAAGCGTGATAATATATAGCCTATAGCCTTCCTCGATAAATAGGCTATCTAACACCGAAAGAATTTTTCAATTCGGACCAGTATTTCCTGAGATTAGCGCGTTCAAACAAACAATCAAACTCTTCAGCTTTATAATATTAGTATAGATTATAAGCTTTCCTGAAAGCCCCAAAGCGTGGCACTATTTCCACCTTCACATGCCAAATGCAACATATACACAAAACACTTTTCAAACCTCTAATCGCCAAATGTATGCCAGCGAAATTTTATTTGTCAAAAACTTGAATTCAATATAAGATAGCATCCACAAATGCATTTGAATATTAAAATTGTGAACGCTATCGGAACTGCGCTATCGGTTTATATAAAATATTGCATTTGGAAAAATAAATAAATCATTATTATGATCTTGGGCTGTTGGAATGCGTCCAAGTGCTTTCGTACCGTGACTTACTTTCCCAGTAGGGACTGTATATCGTTTTCAACAGATATATTGTTGGTAAACATACGAATCTTTCTTGAGGATGTTTTCAGTTGTGACATTTTAGCTTAGAAAGTTGTTAACGCTTCTACGAGAGTTCATAATAGTTTGAACGGTTTGGAATTTGCAAAAACGTATGAAGTTTATGTTTCATGTTTTTGGATCAAAATGGTTTTGTGTTATTATAGGATATAGAGCTGTTTTAGTATTCGAAGTCTGGTTTATTCAGATGTTTTATTATAGGGTACAATAGTGTATTCTTGATAAAGCATTGAATTAGAATTGGAATGAAAGCATTGAGTTGCAAATAATGACTATTATCAATTGAAAAAGTAACAAAAACTTATCATATTATCGTACTTTTAATGCATGTACTCACAAAAGTACTTCTTTGTCTTCTTTTATTTTATCAGTAAAATAGAACCACCTTATTTTATGAAGACTGGTAACAAATTTCATACTTATTATAACAAGGAAGTGTGAATTTCGATAACCGATATCTTGCCCGTTCGACATGGCAAATTGCTTCCAGTGTCTTGGGCATATTATGTGAACCCAACCTTATAGTATAATACCTATATTGGTTACCTTATGTGAAATCAGCCTTACATTATAATACATAGGTATTAGGTATCTATATTGTTTATAATATAGTATTGTGTACAGTATGTGACAAACTTTACATTATTAGTAGTATATGTGTAGGTATGTAATAAAATTAATTACCAACCGTAAATAACGTTAATCTTGATAATTAATAGCTGGATCGATTTGATTTATTGTTTTTTATTAACAATTTGTATCACTCTATTCATCATCACTATCACTACATAGTATAAAACAAAGTCGCTTTCTCTGTCCCTATGTCCCTTTGTATGCTTAAATCTTTAAAACTACGCAACGTATTTTGATGCGGTTTTTTTTAATAGATAGAGTGATTCAAGAGGAAGGATTTAGTATATAATTTATTAGGTTTTAGACAAAGCGGGCGAAGGGCGGGCGGAAACCTAGTACTATATAAATTGCGTTAAGAGCAGATATATACAGGGTGTAATCGTTAAGTGTGCACAAGCGATTATTCCGTAACTATTGCAGATATCAAAAAACTTTAAACTGATATCGAAAGTACTTAACCTAATGAGTAAAATGGCCATAATAAATTTTTAAAAATAAAACGATAAGTATCCAAAAATGTTACATTAAACGCTCCCATACATTTTATTTCCCATACATTTTGTATTCATGGCAGATTTTCGAAGTGACGTCCTCATTGTGCAATACAATGAGGAGCTCTATTTACAGTTCCTAAATGAACTTCCCTTCAAATTTGCGAAGTAATTTAAGCAGAAAACCAAAAAAAGAAAGAAAAAGTTAAAATCTTTCATATTAAAATGTACATGGGATATTCATATCTCATACTAAATGTATGGGAGGGTTTCAAGTTATTTTTTTAGATATTTCTCGTTTTATTTTTAAAAATTTACTATGGCCATTTTACTCATTAGGGTAAGTACTTTCGATATGAGTTTAAAGTTTTTTGATATCTGTAATAGTTACGGAATAATCGCCTGTGCACACTTAACGATTACACCCTGTATATAATATATATTATATCCAAATTTGTTTCAGGTGGCAGTCTACAAAAATCACCAGATTATATAATTTAGCGTTTAATCCTACATATTGTGTTAATATACAGATGTACTAATTTAGCCAGATATTTATTGTATTATGCTTCCAACAAATAAATTAATATCAGTACTTTTCTTTACCATAACTTATATAACTAAAAACGTTCATTCTCAGTGGGTATAAATTAAAAGTCTACATCCATAAAGCTTGAAAAAGAGTTAGAATACACAAGACGCAACTTTACAATAACTGCACTCCAGGTTTTAATCCTTCAACTTTCTGATAGTCTTTCCAACTACCTATCAGATGCAGGTTTGTTAAGTTTATTATATTACGTTCATGTTACTTTATAACAGCCTTTTTTTCTCTATAAAACACAGCTATACAAGTTTTGCGTTTAAAGGAATTGTTACGTAATATAGTTCTAGCTTTCTACCGTTCGTCTTTTCCAGAAACTCCACGTATTAGTTTATTTCTTAAAAGCTTTGTTTTCAATAAGAAATATATCCAGCACCATTTATCTTAGAAACATCTGCCGCAGCACGACGATATCTAAGAGAATTGGATCGATTTATACACAGAATTCTTCCCAGGTGCTTTTCACCTTTAATTTAGAACTATCTGGAAGTCACCTAAGAATATCAAATATTGTATACAAGTAATAAAACTATAGTAAAACATACTGGGCCTTTAATGGGAACAATTTGAAACTATCCCACATCAAACAAAATAATAATCACGTAAGGTTCAGAAACCTAGGTGAAATATTATAAAGCTGAAGAGTTTGTTTGTTTGAACGCGCTAATCTCAGGAACTGCTGGTCCGATTTGAAAAATTATTTCGGTGTTAGATAGCCCATTTATCGAGGAAGGCTATAAGTATATCATCACGCTAAGACCAACAGCAGCGGAGCAATGCGGGTTAAAACTGAAACCGCGGGACACAGCTAGTAAAAAAAAAATCGGCCGAATTAAGAACCTCCTCCTTTTTTGAAGTCGGTTAAAAAATATTCTACCTCCACGCAATATCCCTATGTAAAAACAAAATATACATTACCATTAGTATATGTTACGTAAGTAAGCCGGGTTCGGCTTATCCAACTTACAATAGCTGCGCTACTTTTATTACCTTCTCAATCATCCGAGACAAATTACATCGCCCGAAAAAACGAAACGTAAAAGCATCTGATTTTTAATTTACTAATGAAAATCGTGTCGTTTATTTGAACAACTCAGACCATGTTTTCCTAAAAATTTTGTAACTAAATAAACGACTTACTAGAACCTTTTTACTAGCCTGAAAACTGTATATGCTTAATACGTACAGGGAAATTTGGGCGTATGACGTGTAACAATTTTTGTAGAGAAGCAAATAAACGATTTCTGTTTTAATTTGTTTTTCACACACTCTATTTCCTTTGATTTATGAAAATTATTATGAACATAGGAGTAAATCATTACTTGATTTGATGCTTGCTATTTATTAATTGATTTTGAATTTCCTGCCTTTTGTAACAATATCCTTTATCTGTAATAAATCTAATTTTATTTCTGTTTTTTTTTGTTGTTTTTGATTTTTTAATTTTTGTTTTTTAATGTAAAATTACTAATTGGCTACCTTAAGTTTTGATTTGTCCTTTGCCTGAAGGTTGCCTGGCAGAGATGGCTTTGAGCCATAAGGCCGCCATTTGTACATTTTGAATGGTTTTGTTTTACTTTTATTTTATAAGACTGTTGTACAATAAAGAGTAAATAAATAAATAAATAAATAAATCTTCATTACTCATGTTAAAAGTTCAACTAATCACGATCAGATACTCCAGAGAACCAACATGACAAACATCCTATTCAACGCATTATTTCCCCAAATTAATAAAAATAACCATTAGAACACGTATTTTGATTTAAGTTATTAAACTAATCCTATCTCCCATAACACAAAAAATCTGCACACCGCAAAACCGAGCCACAAAACATTGTATTTATTCAAAAAACGTATACAGAAAAATATTTGAGTAAAATCCAGGATACTATCAGAGTCAATGAAAGAAAAAAAAATATATGGCCACATGACAAAAATGTTTTTTGGTCTCAATATTCACGTAGCTGTGGCGTGCAGCTGTGAAAACCAAAACTGTGTGTTGACGTTATTTGATTTAATATTACATGAAATTCTTCAAAAGCTAAATATTCTTTTTAAACTGGAGTTCGCAAATAAATTTCGTTGGTTTTTATTAATCTATGTTTAAATCATTGTCTCTTACCTACGCTTCAAATAGAACATTATAATTGCATAATTTTATTTGGGAAAAAAGTTAATTACCATCATAAGTTCCATGAATTTGAATTGGAATCTATCTATCTAGCTTGCTGAATGGAGCTTATACCTTATTTATACCTTATGACTATTTACCTAGAAGAATGGAACCCAACCCCCGTACCATGATTTATTTAAGTAGTATCATTTCCAGTTTGCCAAAATTACAGCGCCATAATATAGTTCATCTCGCGCCATAATTTTCCTCCACTAGAAATAATACCGCATATACATCTAGGTAAACCTCCAGAACCTCAGTTTTAACTCAAAGTCCCTACTTCACATAAACTCATGTGCCCTTAACAAAATCGAATACTTCTAAAACTGCAAACGTTTACCATTACAAATTCTTCAAACCCAACACACAAAGCACTTCTAAATCCTTCACACTGAATCGATTTGATCAACAGGTAGGCATCGCGTGATGTTCACATGCATTATGCATCTTACATGCAGCCGTCAAAGGCCACATTAGCTATCGAACATTCATTATTGAGAACTTAATTCTACGGTCTACGACTAATTTAGCGTGATTAGCATGTCTGACACTTTGTGTTGCTACACTAACTTTTACAACTGGTGTTGTTTGAATACATTTTACATTTTGATGCCTTTCAACGTTATATGTATTCTAGTGTGTACAGTTGCAGATATTTTTTTATAGAACATGTATATTGAACAAAGGAAGACATGTAAAAATTTCATAGCTACATTATATCATACAACTTTAAACAATACAGAACCATAAGGGTACTTTTCCACCAATAATGTGCGAGAATAGTATCGCTTCAAACGCTAAACTGTTCAAACTTTAAACTACATGAAGCGATATGATTGGTTATTGGTTACAAACACGTTCCTCGCTACACATCCTCGCATATTATTGGTAAAGCGTCCTAAATCACACATTCCATAGAAACAGAACTACAAAATTTAAAAAAGTTCCCGTTTTACGAAATTCCCTTAACATCTCACTTAAACACACGATCCATCAATCAAACATCCACACGGCTGACGGCGAAACGCGAAAATTCTCGAAAAAAAGGAAAATAAAACCATTCTATATCACTATTGGGATTTTTGGTCCTGGATTAGTTAATGTTAGTGACACCTGGATAGAAATTTATTATGAATATTCATATATTGCTTCGTCTTGGAATACGAGTTTTATAATAATTGCAACACCTTTAGTAACTATAAAGATTGATATTAAAATTTAATAAATTATAACAATTAACCCCTCACGCGTCCTACTATAACATACTGATTTAGTTACGAGCAAATAATGTACGTAGGACGCGTGAAGCTTTAAGCCAAGTGTGAATGCGATTGACCGATCAGATCAAAGCTGTTGGCTGTTGTTGCTGTTGCTATTGCTGCTTTACTGTTGCTGTACGAGTGTAATAAGAATTAATACCATATGATGATGAGTAATAATAAATGCCCTTGATACCATATGATGTCCACAACCGCTCTATCTAAAACGACAAGACAAAGAAGACGACATTTTAGGTTGTGTGGCCTTGCATTCTCATCACATTAATAAACTAAAGACCAACATAAAGTTAAAAATATACAATACCAAACGTATTCTATGTTTAGTTCTTCCCTACTTCTTTTAAGAGTATCGTTATTGAACATTATTGAAAACAGTCATGCAATACTGATATGGCGTCGTTTGTGTAATATTTTTGCAATATTGTGAATTCAATTGTATATTTAGATATCATTGCATCGGTAATGTGACATTTTATAAAATAACTCCTCTTTTCCTTTTCACATGGTTAAATAAAGTTTTCAATAGGAAAATTGTTATTAAATGAATCTTTGAAGATAGAGACTTATCTACATATTATTTTTGCTTAAAAAATTCTTATTGTTATCACTACATAGTAAAAAACAAAGTCACTTTCTCTGTCCCTATATATTAAATCTTTAAAACTACGCAACGGATTTTGATGCAATTTTTTTTAAGAGATGGAGTGGTTTTTGAGGAAGGTTTTAGTATATAATTTATTAGGTTTTAGTCAAAGTGGGCGGATAGCTATTTTAAATACCAATTTTAAAAATTTATGTTATTAATTCCTAGTTCTCTTTAGTGTGTGTGTGTGTGTGATTTACTCGAGGCACGTGTCAAAATGTTTGCACTTTAATTTATTTTAGGGCCGATTTTTCAATGCTTGGTTAAGAGTCCTAATACAAAATTGCGCTGGACGAAAGCTAGTATTTTTACGTTTGAACGCGATCATCGTGTAGTCGAGTAGCAAAGGCTGAAAGCGCTCAAAGTGGAAACATTATAGGACCTTATTATCTCGTTATCGTCTACTCCACCAATTCTAATCTAGTAACGTGGGCTTCCCGACTACTACGCGCGGGAAAAACGTACTTTAGTAATTTTGTGTCTGACGGAGCAGCGCAACACGTCCTACTCCCTAAAGCGCGGAGCGCGGTCTGCCGTAACAGCGTTTGCGCTCCCGTATATAATCGAAAATTCTAGAGAACTTTAAAATATTCCATTACTTTCATAAATCATATAATATGTATTTTTTTGATTGCAAATTTTTAAGCATAAATCTATCATTTAATGTGTATTTTTTATTTATTTTTTACTCTGTTGTATGTTTTAGAAATTCGACGCCAAATACACATAAAATTTCATCAAAGTAAGGCTATTTTAACTTAGATTTTCTTTGAATTTTTGAATAAAAGTACTTAAATTGCCTCGAACATATTTTAGGATGTCTCAGTGTCTTTACTGTTGTATATTTTATATGAAAACTTCTTCTTTTAAATTCCGTGTAAACTACAAAGACACGAACGTCCCGCATGGAAAAAATTGAAACACGCCTCAGGTTATTGGCTATTAAACAAACTGGACAATGAATATCAATAAATTGTCTCGAACATATTTTAGATATTGAATGAATCTTTAATTTAAGATAATAAAACACATTGTTACTAATTTAGTTTTGTTAAACGAGCGCCTAAAGAATTACAGAAACAAGTCAAAATCACTCTAAAATCGATATGGACTCTTAAAACTTATCCATCCAATAAAGTATTACACGATAATATTAAAATGTCACGTAAACTGTCAAATACGGGCAATTAGAATAAATACGTTTTTAAAATGGTAGTTTTATACATTATTCGACGAATAAGTTTTAACCAAGGACTGAAAAATCAACCCTTAAACGACTTTTCGATCTTTTGTCCTAATTGTAGTTAAATTGACGATTTATAAAGTGCTTTGAACGACGCTTACTTAAATAAAGTCACATTTTAGTTTGAGTACATTTTCTGCTGAAAGCTGTACACTTAAGCACCCTACTACATTTCATAAACATTGAACTATAATGAAATTTCGCAAACACTGACATAGTTACGTAAAGAACCTTGTTCCTAAACGAAACTCATTTTAATAAATGCTAGTTTTACCCCCAGCTTCACTCGCATAGTACTCAGTTTAGAATAATTCTATGGCATAAGCCAGACTTTAATCTATATCTGTATCCAAATTTCATACAAATCCGATCAGCTGTTTTTGCGTAAAAGAGTTATAAACATCCATCCATTCATCACAAAATTTTCACGTACTAGCTTTCCGCCCGTGGCCTGCGTTTTCAAAGAAAAACCCGCGTAGTTCCCGTTCCCGTGGGATTTCCGCGATAAAACCTATCCTATGTGTTAATCCAAGTTACCCTCGAAATGTGTGCTAAATTTCATTGTAATCGGTTCATTAGTATTTGCTGCGTGAAAGAGTAACAAACATACATACATACATCCATCCTCACAAACTTTCGCATTTGTAATATTAGTAGGAAGAGATTAGTAGAATAGTAGATTATATGAACCAATCACAAATCTATATACTATCACTCAAATCACTCAATTCGCACAAATCGATAATTTACCACATATATTTTCCTTATTAAGAAGAAGAACATAAAAACCCATATCTTAAAATATTCCCCAAAACAGGTAACGATTTACAGCAAGCACTGCAGCTGATATAAGGCCCGATAAAACGAATCGTAAATTCAACCAGCAATGAGCAGTCAAACATAAACTTATTTTATAGGTGTTCAACGTTCGGCTTTAAAAATACAATAGAGATTTTTTACGATAACTCATTGACTACAATGTGAATTACGTTTAATGTTATGGGGAATATACGCTATTTTATCGTTAACAGTTGTTTCGTTAAAGTTTGTAGTTGTAGTTAGAAATAAAATAAAAAAAAGACGTGTAGCACTCGGGGACTGCCGCGGTAAAGCTATTGCATAGCATGCCTTCAAGCCACACCTCCGTGTCCGTCGGAGTGGGGAGCGTGAGGTTTTTCGTTACGCAATTTCTGGATTCGGTCCCCGCGCTCAAGGCCAACGATAGAAGCTATGCAATAGCTTAACAAAAGTTTAGAAAGCAATTAATATTTCCAATTATGTGTGTATCGATAGTTCAATGTTTAAAAAAGTGAAGTCCCATGTCCCCAAGTGGGGTAAGGGGCAGATGCATTATACATCTGTTTCACTGATCGATTTTCTTTAGGGACAAGTAGGTGATCAGCCTTCTGTGTCCTACCAGACCAAGACATTTTTTATCTTCGTCTCCACCGGGAATCGAACCCAGGACCCCTCGGTGCTACGCTCACGCGTCACCCACTGTGCCAAGGAGGCGGTCAGTTCAATGTTTGCTTATATGTAAAATTGTCTGAAAATGTTCAGCATAGTTTGATAGCAAAATATAAAGTTTGCGTGAACGCATTATTGTCTTGCGTAGTATAGTAATATTCAATGCTCTTTTCTCTTCAATAAATCATGAACAACATTAAAATACAAGTACAAATACTTGCACTATAAAATATTCTAAGATACATAATACATCTTTTAATGAAACCTCATACATAAAGCTCAAAAGTTAATACCTAGCTTATCGTTGTCGCGCTTTCAGGCTCTATTTAAATCTAGATACTTTATATAAAGATTATTAGGAAGCCTTTGAAGGCTTACGTTTCAAAGTACATTATATCTGTGTCGCCGGGGTCTTGGTGCAGCGTTTACATCTCTGCTATTATTAATCAACATCCTTTGAAGCCTTGTGTTGTATGTTAGCTCTAGAATATAGCTTTGTCTTGTATTCCTAGTGGAATCGAAGGATCTCCCAACAGCGCATTAACAAATAAACATTCATGAATATGTATAATATAAAAATGAATCGCCAATTGTGTTGGTAAGCGCAAAATTCGAGAACTTTTTTATAATATACCTTGAAGTATGAGGATGGTTCTTGTGGAGAGAAAAACGTAAATTTGTAACCACGGGCGAAGCCGGGGTAGACCTTAAAAAAAGAAGTAATTGATGACATAAAAAAATAAACTTAATATAAATGATTTTTTACAAGGTTACATAAACTAACTTGAACATTTAATTACACTATAATTCAGCTTATCAAATCAGTTAAAACTATTTACATAAGTCTAGTAAAGTAAATGTTTAGGCAATTTAAATTTGTAGATAAATTTTATGTTAAAATAAACTCCTTTCAACCACGTAAACTACGTAAATCTTCCTTTACAAATATAAGAAAAGCAGATTCGCCGTTAGCGAATATAGACATCAAAAATGCAGTACACTTTATAAGATGCTCTGGCAACCTCTTAAATATTTAATATATTTATTTGAACCGCATTTAAAAGCAAACATAACGGGAAGTCACTTTAAATAATCAAAGAAAATACCGCTGCGGAATTTATATAGCGATGTTATGCCGTTTTTAATTTACTAGGTAAGTAATTGCAAGGCACAAGTCGTTCCAACATTTCAAATTTGTGTCTTACATGTATATAATTAAATCTACTTTTGAATGAGGGTTATATTTATTTTCATTTTGATTACAGAGGAGATACATACAGCTGCAGCATCACTGTCTCATTGCTTTAATCGTAAGGCTCGACGTGGAACCCAGTTCTTTGTAAAAAATGTAAAAAGATTCTTCAACTCTCTTCATTAGAATTAACACTTAATAATGTCGACGTTTCATATCGTACTATAATGTTATAAGTCTAAAAAATTGCGTGGATGGTTAATAAATATTTATTATGCTGTTATTTGGATGAATATTATCTTATACTTGGATTAATGATATAAAGTAGCCAAACACATTTTTATTAGAAGAATGTGTTATATTTATTGCTGAAATTAAGCAATGCAGAAGCATAAGTTTCTACAGCATCATAAATTTGATAGGCTTATGTCAAATTCAAATTCAAAGTTATGAAAATCGAGATTGCTTATTTTTTTACTTCAAATTTTACCTATACGAATAGAAGTATCACATAGCTAATACTTTACTACTTGTGTAAGGGTGAATATAAATATTCTAAGTGGGTAAGATTTTTTTTTCATTCGAAGGTACGACCTTTTATTGATAATATCTATCATGTAAATTGTGTATCATTGGGTGATTTTGAGATAAACAGAATAAAATAGAAAAGTTTTAATTTAATATGATTTGATTAAATGCATCAAGGTGGAGGTGAATATATACGAAAAATGAATGAATACGATTATAATAGAAATATATTTATTTATTCTAATAGTTTAATTAAAATATGTTACATTGCCTCAACTTTTACCTTAATATTAACTGAGTGGTTTCATACAAGTCAATGATTCAGTGGCAACGTACATAACTACACTAGAATAATTTGGCATAAGGATTTATTACATTGGTATTTTTTTAAAGTTTTCTAAGCTTGACTACATATGCAAGCTTATGCGTGAATTATCTTTATATTATTTGAGCATTAAATGAATTCGCGTCGCAAGTACTGTCCTAATAGAGCTATCATCATTACTTATATCTGTATGTAACAAAAAATTTTTAATGAAAATGCACAATAAGAACAGATACTGATGTTTTAGCTCTATCACCAAAATAAGGCCCAAAAATTAATTTCTCTAACAGCTTTAGCATCCTTTCCTTATGAAGGCAATAATATTTTATAAAGGCATTAAAAATAACGCTCACTTTAATAACAATGTCTTAATTTCTAAGCGTCTTATAATTATGTAACATG
This sequence comes from Colias nastes, assembly GCA_907164665.1. NCBI lineage: Eukaryota > Metazoa > Arthropoda > Insecta > Lepidoptera > Pieridae > Colias > Colias nastes. The sequence continues at coordinate 2,839 of CAJQZM010011241.1, read as the reverse complement.
CCGCTACGACGTAGCGCTAATTGCTACGCAGCTCGTAGCGCACGCTACGTAAGGCTCCGGGTTAATTGCTGGCTTGCAGTATAATGAATATATTCTTGAATACTTGTAACATATTTTGATGGAATTGTTAGATACTCGTGATAAATTATAAATATTTTTATTTCAGCATAAATGCGAAAATCAAAAATCGATGAAAACAAAATTCTGATTAGGTTTTTACGTAGCTGGTATTTTCATGAGAGGAAAAAAATAAGAAATCAAAGAAAACAACAAAATATGAAGGTAAATGTTTATTTCTAAAATAATTTACAAAACATGAATTATTTGTGCAATGAAAACAAACTAATACAAAATATAATAAAATCATAAATGAAAGATCATGTGAACTAAATTACAAAAATAATTATAAATGACAATATTAATGAAAATGTTTAATAGAAAGGGAAACCAATTAAAATAGAGCAAATAAAGAGTAACTAACAATATAAAATCACACATTTTGTAAAACCTATTCAAAATCGAATTGACAAATAAATGACGACATCGTCCCTTGTCAAATTTATCCAACAGGATGTAATATGGAGAAGCAATTTCCGTATAAACTAATTAATAATTTTCCTCATACATACTCCACATTATTACAATTAACATCTATTACTCACCGAAGATCACTATAAAACAAAACCAACGTCATAATACATAGTCACAATGTCCTATTTTCAACAATACCACAATATCCAAACGGTTCACGATTAATTCATACTTCGCACAGTTTGACTGTAAAGTTGGTGTTAGTCATATCGCGTGTCACCGGCAGCGCATCACACGTCCAACGCGCGCCCCGGCTAGCCGCCAACTGAGGCTCGCCGCTCTTGATTCGTTCCCCACCCCCCGCCGCCCTCATTTCTCAACAGAATATTACGTAACTTAAATGTTAATATTCGACGGTGGTCCTACATGAAACGCCGTCGGCAAGACATATTGTGAGGTATGCGAAATATTTTTTTGTATTATCAATGTCTATTAATAGCTGTGCTGCGATAATTCTGGGATCCCAAGCGACTTTGGTTACGTCGACGCATGCGCGCGCCAGCCCCGCCCTTCCCGGGGTCTGGGAGCAATTTTGATATTTTAAAAGTTCGAGGGAACCGATGATAATTGCCACACGACAAACAGATTCGATATCTCGTGTTCCACGGCAATCAAAATTACTTACTTTCAATTAGATACTTCAAACGTAACAAGGTAGTTGAGTTTATAATATTAATAGTTTTACTTGGTTTCAATAGGCAAAAGTTTTTGTATGTTTAGAAAATCTTTATAAGTAATTATGTAATTGTAAGATGATTTGAGATCACCATGATAGATTTAAAAATTTTACCTCTAGTATAAACACGTTTCACTCTGTATTCGTAAAATATTAAAGAAATTTCTCTCGAGTCGACCTCGAATGTTTTTAAAAATAAACAAATATCACGGAGTAACAGTAATGTATTTATCTTAAAAGGTTTTATAATTAAAAACGTCATTCAATCTACTCTGAAGTATAGACCACCAACATTTGGACAAAATAATAGAAATATTACCATTTGGGCTATTTTTTCAGTTTGCTCGTGTAACTTTTTTCGCTTGATAAAAATATAAGGATAATTTTCATAAATATAGAAGATCGAATTGGAAGAAATATAAGGAAAAATGTAATAATATAAAATTGTCTTTAATTCAATTAATAATGTTATGAAGTTATAGTTATTACACTAAATTATATACATTGAACGTTATTTTATAGAGTTGTGATGTTCGAAAATCAACGCTGACCACGTCAACATTACTTGCTAAACATACCTAATATGCCTATTGAAACAACTTTTCCTGGCAGATTGATTACTTTACTCAAACTCGGACAAAAATAATGATCTATACAATTATAGGTTTATAAATACGTGAATGTAAATTTACACTTACGTAATTGTTTATGTGAATAAAATATATTTTTTTTTTTGTAAATGAATTAAGAAAATGTGTAACGCTAACATGTAATTATTACCTAAAACAATATTTTGATCAAAATCAAATACAAACTCGCAAAAATTGCTACAAACCCATTTGCCAGTCTATATAGCACTACAAATTATCATGCCAGTATCAAACTTTAACTCCACCAAAAATCACCGTGGACTCTTCAGATTTCACTATGAATTATTTGAATGTTCATTACGTCCAATTATTTTGACCCCTGTTGCTTTCCCGCGTCCATACAACACAGGGGTCTTGTTAAACTGGTGGCAATTTACACTATTTTCGTTTTGTAAAACCTAAGCGAAGCGATGACGTCACGCTTGTAAATAAAGTCTTGAAAATATCTCGTAAAAATAATATTAAAGAGGCCGACCCACATTTCTTTTTTGCCGAACATTTTCCTTTTAATGATACGAAAGTTCGAAACGAAAATTATACAGGTCGACCTTTGACACGATGCGAAAATATTCAATTTTTTTTCTAACAAAAAACATTCACAAGATCTCAGAATTTCAGGTTTCGTTTAGTAATCGTTCCAGACGTATAAATAATCATTTTCTATTTTTGTATACTAAGCCAAAAATAGTTTTTTTTTTGAAGTGAAAACTTCTTTAGCGGCGTTGAGCACTTTTTCTGTAATGGGTATAAAATCTTAAACTCGCGTCAGGACACGTGACCTGATCGAAAAAGCGTAAGACGGATGGATATCAAACATGCTCAACGTTAATAATCAAGTTTTCACTTCTGCCGGCACTCCCGGAGTGCAAACCCGTCTTTTTAGGGTTCCGTAGCCAAAATGGCAAAAACGGAACCCTTATAG
>CAJQZM010011240.1:0-11675 GCA_907164665.1 Colias nastes | reverse complement strand
ATGAGCCCGGAGATGTTGGATCAGAGGTACGTGGAGTTTTAGATAATTATATGTTGTCTATGTGTATTTGGTAATCTAAATCTATACTAATATTATAAAGCTGAAGAGTTTGTTTGTTTGTTTGAACGCGCTAATCTCAGGAACTACTGGTCCGATTTGAAAAATTCTTTCGGTGTTAGATAGCCCATTCATCGAGGAAGGTTATAGGCTATATATCATCACGCTAAGACCAACAGGAGCGGAGTAATGCGGGTGAAACCGCGGGAAACAGCTAGTAGATGATATTTTGATGTCTCCGTACACTTTGTAATAATCTGCAATTTGTTTTTTGGTATTCAGTAATAAATTGTTTATTATAAAACAGTTCGGAACTCATCTCGTTTTCGTATGATAAAAACTACAATTTGATAAGTTGAATAAATTCGAAATAGCAACTTAATAATAAAAACGGACCTACAATAGATCCTTGTGGGACACCCACATGCATAATTGTATCCGGTGAGTTCTGGACTTTCTGGGAAATGCTTTTAGAATCAATTAGTGAAGTAAAAAGCTTCCAGATCTTCAGTAATATTCTTGATTCCATGAAAATTTACTTTTCTTAATAACGTTTTGTGATCGAACGAATCGAAAGCTTTAGAAAAATCATAATGATACCTTTTGCTTTGGTTTATAGGATTTACAGATATTCCATAAGGGTAGTGTCATATTCAACATAATAAACCTTTTAATTATATTACTAGCATATCTATTTATCGAAAAGTAAAATAAATATTGCTGTCCATTACCTTTTTTCGAGCTGTGATATAGCAAGATCTACATGACTTTAGATGTTTAGTCATATCAATGGCTATATTGCAGAAGAAATCTTATATCAGAATCTTTATTATGAATATAACTTTTCACTTTTTCTTAAAACTGTATAATTTTCAGTTTAAATTTTCTATTCGCAAATGTTACCATATAATTATGATGTTATCTTAAAATTTCTTTCGCAGCATGAACATGTCGTGCTTCGAATCGTACCGCAAGTGCGACATCTACGCGCTCGGCCTAGTCCTGTGGGAGGTTGCATGCCGTGCGAACCCCGCTCGAGAGCCCCTACCGCCGTACCACGAGCTGGCCCCGCACGACCCCAGCTTCGAGCTGATGCGCAAGGTCGTGTGCGTGGACGGCGCCCGCCCCCAGCCGCCCCGCCAAACGCACCCGGTGAGTGTCCCCCCCCTGCGAGCTGGCCCCGCACGGCCTAGCTTCGAGTGTTCAAATTCAAATTCAAATTGCCTTAAATTTGCTGAATGTAGTTCATAGTCACATAGCAGAGGTACAAATTTTATAGGTTCTTAGACATTCTGCTAGTAGTTGAGCGTGCAAATATCTATGTTCAGCAACAGCAGCAACATGGAAGTCAATGTCATCATGGTTGTCGTCTTCAAAAGTCATAATTATCATCAAAAAGACTTTTACTCTGACCATCAATATAATTAATATCGTCAACATACCTTACGTTATCTCTATCGTTACTACCATCATTACCGTTGTCAATATCACAAACATTAGCTGCACCACCACTATCATAATTACTATCGTCAATATTTATTTAATTATCATCACAAATATAATAACCATCATTATTATGCATCAATGAGAATGAATCTCTTTGTAGGGATGTGGAAAATCGTAAGAAAAAACTCACGTGGAGACCCCATAAGTTTTATCATCATCACTATTCGTCATAAAAACCTGTTTTCAAAATTAGAAGACAAAATATATTAGTCCTAGATCCCACCGCAGGATTACTTCGTTCATAGTTTTTTAGATGAAACCAAAATTTTATGTATATTTATAATTAGGAGAATATAATTATATCAACTAGGTTGCCAGTCAAAATTTGGCCGCAAGCATGTTTAATAAAAAAAAAAACTATGAACGAAGTAATCCTGCAGTGGGATCTTAGACTATATGCTCATAACCTGATATAGGCATTGCAATTGCAATCTTTGATTAAAAGACGATTAAAATCGAACCAGTACTTGTCTAGATTTGCTCTACCAATAAAACAATTTTAAATTATTAGTAACATTTTTTTTTCAGACAATGGTGGGCCTAGCGAATCTAATGCGGGAATGTTGGCACCAAAACCCATCGGTGCGACTGCCGGCGCTCAGGATAAAGAAGACTCTGTTGAAATTAGCAGCTAATGATAATTCCATCAGGTTGAATGAAGATAATGAAGTTTCCGTATAGATTACTAGCTGTGCCTCGCGGTTATACCCGCATTGCTCCGCTCTTATTGGTCTTAGTGTGATGATATATAGCTTATAGCCTTCCTCGATAAATGGGCTATCTAACACCGAATTTTTCAAACCGGACCAGTAGTTCCCGAGATTAGCGCGTTCAAACAAACAAACAAACTCTTCAGATTTATAATATTAGTATAGATATAAAAATAATTACTCAGAAGAATTGTTTTTTGGACATATGTGTAAGTATACAAGATAATATTGAGCGAGAGATAAATAGGAGCCAAAAAGAAAAGAAAAACTTATTCTAAAGGCATAAGCCAAGTTTAAATATGAATTTTCAAGATTGCTATTTGCGTAATAAAACCCAGTAAAGTATGCATAATAGCCAGGTACAAACTACATCGATCTTGCTAATTTGGTGAAAAATCTTCTTAGCAGAACAAATTTTGCTAATTTACAACAGTTTCATGTTTTTCGGCGCAGCAGTTTTCAATTTGTATCGATCAGACAGTACTTTTAAGTACAGTTTTTAGACAGTCCAAAAGACTTGAGAATTTATGGAATTATAAATAACAATAACATGCCTTGGAGTAATCACGAATGATAAAGAAAATTTTAAATTACTTCTAGTAATTCTATGGACACTATAGTTATATACTTTATTTAAATTAAATATCTCAATACTATAAAATATTTAATTTTAGACAGAAATAGTTTTTCTATGAAATTTTTCTAACTACCCTTCATTCGTAATAACTCCAACGCACTATAAAACTATAAATAGTGTAAAAAGCCATATTTAACAAGTGTGGAATATCGTCAAGTGTTTGAGGCTTGCGCAAACTTGCCGCTCATGCAAGCCGTCAAGCCACATTGTAAATACATTTTGTATAGCTTAACGGCCATTTTTTTACATTTTGGTATATTATACCTATTTTTTTCATCTCAGAAAATGCTACATCGATTTTTTTTTATTACTTCAAAATTTATGGAATACAACCTTGCAAAAAATTTATCAAAATTTATGGAATACCTCTCATATTTTGTTGTAAGTTGTCTCTATTTTTAATTTATATGCAGCTATAACTTATAATATTTTTATGTACATTGAAAAAAAAAAGGTCATAAATGTTTCATAGAAAGTACAAAACTGGATTTTTTTTTATTCTTGCAATTTTTTTGTCAAAAAAATTTTGAGAGACATTTCTAAGATCAAATGTTCGAATATGACAAAATTAATGAACTTTAAAAAAAATATATGATTTATTTACGAGGTACGGTTAATAATCTCATAAATAAAATAACATTATATTATAAATATAAAATAACTAATTATAAGTAAAAGTGTTTAAAATAGATATAAATATGGAAGTGCCGATTAGTATTGTTAATTAATATAAGTGTAAATATTTTAGGTAATATTTTTTTGTTTCTGCATTTTTAAAGTACTGAATTTATTTCATGTAAATTGTTATAGTTTTTGTTAACTTTTACAAGTAAATTCTTATGATTTAAAGGCCCGTTTAATAAAAAAGACAATGTAAGGAAAGTCGCAGGTTTGATCCCGGTTTCGGAATGTTATTTCCTCGTAAAAATTCTAAAAATAAAGAACAAATACTTTTATTATATATATTTTTATTTCACTGTAAAATAGTTAAAAAAATATATTGACGATTTTTTCATTTGTATAAAAAAGCAACAGGTGCCTTATAATTATTATTTTGACAAAAAACAATATTTAAAATGTATATTGTAAATAATATATTGAAACGGGCCTACAAATTAACGTATAATATTAAGTTTTGCTAAAATTAATTTAGGTGCTAACTAATAAATGACAGTGCCCTTATTTTGAAATAGTTCGCATGTGACTTATAAAATTTTAATGAATCTCAGCAACTTTAGAATAAAAAAAAAACAAATAAAATTTGATATGCGTGAACTGTCAATTTGACAGTTCAATTTAAAAGTTTTCATTGTCTATTACTTTTCTACAGATATTATTTGTCATTTACGGTATTTCTTATTCTAAAGTTGCAATATAAAAACACTCGTTAAATTAGCACTGCGTAATGTTAGTTTTATATGAAAATTGTTGAAAATTATACGTACCTTATAAAATGCATTTAGAAGATATAATATTGTATCATATTTTCAATAAAGGTATATTCTCATACATTGGGGATGGGGGAGGGGGTTATATAAAATCTCACATCTCACCAGAGGGGGACGTTCAAAGAATTGAAAAAAACACCTCACGTAATTTATGGACGCCCCCTTATAAGGAATAAAATAATTTTTTATTTGTTGGCTTTATCATTGAAATCCTAGGTTTTCCTTATGTTTTGCCATAAATTTATTGAAATGGCAACAGCCATTTTGTATTGCCATAAACGATATATTTGTTATCTGTGGTGTAAAGTGACAGTGACATTAACTTTATGTAATTTGTGTTCACGTGTAAATAATATTAATTTAGTTGTAAGTTTTGCGGCAGATTATGAAATAAAATATTTGTCTATTATTTCGTTTTTTTTTTCTTATCCTCCTATATCCTATCATATCATCCTATTCTTTATTCAAACTCATGCAAACGGTATGCAAAATTTCGTCTATGAAAATGCTTTTATCAGCTTACTCTATCTGTCTCTATTGATGTATGATAAGAAAAGTTGTCATAAACGACCAATCTCACACCACTGCCTATACTTCATTTCTAAATGCTATAATATCTATAATTATTGTTCATTGCCTTTATAAAAGTAGTATGTATTTCAATATGGTCAATGGATAGCCGGGTCTATGGATACTAGAAATTTGCACATTATTGTCTGAATAAGCTTGTATAAAACTTCTTATTACTCGGTACCAAGCAAGCGAATCCGCCGGCTGTGAAGCTAGTTAATAAACTACAATTAACTGTTTGCATCGCGCAACTCAAAATTTATTCTCTGTAATAAATAATAATACATACATAATATGTCAATAACATAAAGTAAGCTGACGGAAAATCTTCGATAGGCATCCTTATAGATATCTACATCTTAAACATACTTAGCTATAATAGTAGATTTTAAATGTGTCACAGAGTTGTTGCTTTAGATCATAAAACAGAATCTGTTTTATGATCTGACTAGCAAACCGGGCGAACTCCGTTTCGCCACCAGAGACACCTTTTCTTTGCTATAAACCTCACGGAGCCCGAGACCTTTCCAACGAATGCAAAACCGTGGAAATCGGTTCGTGCATTCTGGAGTTATAATGTCAGGAAGGAAAACCCGACTTTTTTTTATATAGTAGATAAAGCATCTGATGCTTTGATGGCCAAAATTTTTGATATTAACAAATTGAAATCGAATGGAATGATAGAATACAGAGGATGGTTAAAGAAGCTACCCACACATTTATTGTTTGAATTCGTGTCAGATGTGAATCTTTTTTGGCCAGATTTAAAGATACCAAAATCGTCTCCTTACTCCACGACGTGACGGTATTGTCATGACGCGACCTTGAAATTTTACTCTCAACGCGCAAGATGTTTCACTTAAAAAAAATAACTATAAAATAAATTTTAACTAACTAGGCAACTATACTCAACATGTTTGAAATTTTAACTGTAAAAATAACTACTAGGTAGGTACTTACTAATTTAATGTGAGTACCTAAATCGATATAAAATATAAATGCGTCATAATATGCGCCGACAATGTAGGTAATCCTGTTCATTCCTGACAGATTTGAGACAGAGCTCAGGGAGATAAAATATCTTTTGTACACGAAGAGCTTACGAAGAGCTATTCAAAATTCTCCACAACAAAAGCTACTGAATCGAACCGAAAGCCGAATTTACTAAAAATGTTAGGTTTGAATATAAGGACATAGTACCTAAAAACTTTTATGAACTTTGAACAAATTTTCTCAATAATGGTACTTTACAATATTAATGTTCTGAATATTCGTGTCCTTACTATAGTCACAGTATTACAATATCTATATTGTAATACTTAGCGTGCTTTAGCTTAAAATTATCAATGATTATTGAATATTGCTATTTATTTGAATGAGTGAACTGTGTATCCAGTATTATAAAAAAAAATAGTCGTAACTTATAAATACATATCTAACTAAGTCTCTAACTATATAAACTTACTTTATTAAATTACTTCAGTCTGAAAAAATCATTTGCTATTTGATCAAGGTTGTTGAAATGAAACAAATAATATATTTTAAAACATTTATTTATAAATTATAATATAAAAGCATACAAGACGTTAAAATAACTTAAGAAATGCACAGATTGGTACGTTCCGTTATCGATATAAAACAGACTTCGAATAATACTATTCAATTATATAAAAATATTTTGCACTTTGAGGACAAGTCACACGGCGAATTGACGAGTCACAGTACAATATTTAGTATTTCGGTCCAATTTGGACGCTTTGGTGTTAAACGCACTTAGCCTCTAATTTCGTTGAAAAAATACGTTTTTTTATGAGATTATAAGAACTTTAAGCCTAGTTAATCATGATGTTCATCCTGCGCCAACTCCTCCATATCTTCCTGATCGAATTCGGTGTCGTCTTCAGCGGTCGCTTCCTGGTACTGCTGGTACTCAGACACGAGATCGTTCACGTTACTCTCAGCTTCATTGAACTCCATCTCGTCCATGCCCTCGCCGGTGTACCAATGCAAGAAAGCCTTACGCCTGAACATAGCCGTAAACTGCTCTGATATCCTCTTGAACAACTCCTGGATCGCTGTCGTGTTTCCAATGAATGTTGATGACATTTTTAGGCCCTTAGGAGGAATATCACACACGGCTGTCTTCACGTTGTTGGGGATCCATTCGACAAAGAAGCTGCTGTTCTTGTTTTGAATCGAGAGCATCTGCTCGTCCACTTCCTTCATGGACATGCGGCCTCGGAAGATGGCGGCCACCGTGAGGTAGCGGCCGTGGCGCGGGTCGCAAGCGGCCATCATGTTCTTGGCGTCGAACATCTGCTGGGTGAGTTCGGGCACGGTGAGCGCGCGGTACTGCTGGCTGCCGCGAGATGTGAGCGGCGCGAAGCCGGGCATGAAGAAGTGGAGACGCGGGAACGGAACCATGTTCACGGCCAGCTTGCGGAGATCCGCATTCAGCTGACCGGGGAACCTAAGGCAGGTGGTGACGCCGGACATCGTGAGCGATACGAGATGATTCAAGTCTCCATAAGTCGGGTTGGGAACTTTGAGGGTTCTATAGCAGATATCGTAGAGAGCTTCGTTGTCTATGCAGTAAGTTTCGTCTGTGTTTTCGACTAGCTGATGGATGGAGAGGACCGCGTTGTAAGGTTCGACCACGGTATCTGATACTTTAGGCGAGGGGACAACGGAGTAGGTGTTCATGATTCTGTCGGGGTATTCTTCTCTGATTTTAGAGATGAGGAGGGTTCCCATGCCGGAGCCGGTACCGCCGCCGAGGGAGTGTGTGAGTTGGAAGCCCTGGAGGCAGTCGCAGTTCTCGCACTCCTTGCGGACGACGTCTAGCACGGCGTCCACGAGCTCGGCGCCCTCGGTGTAGTGGCCCTTGGCCCAGTTGTTGCCGGCGCCGGACTGGCCGAACACGAAGTTGTCGGGGCGGAAGAGCTGGCCGTACGCGCCGGAGCGCACGGCGTCCATGGTGCCGGGCTCCAGGTCGAGGAGGATGGCGCGGGGAACATATTTGCCGCCGTTTTCGGCCGTCGCACCTGCAACGAACGATATTATTATAGAATTTACATTATAAAGCTAGAAAGGATCCTTGATGTGAAATCAAAAATGTATAAGATAATAAAAATAAAAGCTCTGAATAACCTAACAATTGTTTTATTCTGATTTTGTAAATTACTTCAAGCGGTTTATTAGTATGCGCAATTACGTTGTTTACAACAAATTATTCTATTTCCAAGTAAATTTTAAAGATTTAATAAGTGCTACTTATCAACTAAAAATCTAAAATATCCAGCTGATATTATGTGAAATTCATATTTTCAATCTATTACAAATTCTCCAGACGAAACACTTAAATAGCTTAGCTAATTGAACATAATTAGATAGTATATAAAATATTTAAGACGTGCGTCATCTAATAAATACTGCCATTGAAGAATCCAATTTCAGCAAATAAAAACTAATGCTTTGAAATATGAAACTCGGCTAACAATTTATAATATTTGCTGCATTTCTTGACTGAATAGTAATTATTTCTGTATTTATAATCGTAATAATTCCAGAAGTCCCTTTTCTGAATTCTGATTCAACTGTTGAATTTATTGATATAATTGAAGCGATTCTAATTACGAATGAAATGTAATAATTAAATTAACATTACAATATTACACGCTACGGTAAATATCGTGAAGTAGAAAATTACCGAATTTTAGCTCAGAAAATTAGAGTAATTGTTCCTGTTGACTTGTGTACTGTTAGGATGCAGGGTCGTTGACCCCGCTATCGTAATTAAAGACGGTGCAGGCTTTTTATTGTTCGTCTTTGTTGCTACGTAAATTGTCTAAGTAAGTATAAACGTTGGAAATGCGTAATTCAATGCGTTTTTGTGTTTAAACTTTGTTTAAGTTTCTGAACGCTCATTATCGTTATGAAATATTATATTCACTGAAATCTGAATAATGTAATTACTGTAAGCTAGATTTTAATTATTACCCAATAAATATTTTTTATTAATTGTTTCACTTATTGAATTGCAAATGAAATAACAGTTACTTGTATTTTTAGAAATTATAAGAACTAACTTATATTTTTTAAACTTTATAACGGCCGCGGCCGGCAGTTGCATCTTCTAACCGCAGGAAACATTAATAAAATTAATAAAACATATTTAAAATACTTTAGTCTTAATTTTCTAGTAAGTTAGTAAGTACATATTTGTACATGTACAGGACAAAGACTAGACAACTTTACTAGCAAATTGATAAGATTCAACACTATTTTCCAATACAAAACTGATTATAACCTAAACGCATGTTTGCGTCTACAATCTATATTCGCATGAATGGACAGCATACAGTTATCCGTTACCGTTCAACCGATATATTAAAATGCGACAATGAAATATGCTTTGTTTTATTTATAGTCTATCTATGTGCATGGTATTGTTTGATTTTATAACTTGCAAGACGAAGTAAAGAAACAAATTCTAGTAAAGAATTTGTCATAAACAAATTGGAACATACTTAAACTAGGTACGTTGTCTATGGTTTGAAGATTTTAGAACTTGCAAAGAAAGACCCAGTAAAGAAACTTTCAAGAAGTACGATTCAATTTGTGGCAAAGTGCCTGTGCTTTGAAAAAAATAGTATGATGAAAAGGATTTATTTATTGCCGATTACTGAATTATATGAGAACAAAAATATTCGTAAATTATAGATTTGGTTACGAAGCATGAACAAAATAACAAATCTAAGAACATGACTCAGTTTCAGCTTGAGTCATAAATAGTTTAATCCGAATTATTTATTAGAATCTGTTTATTGTAAAAATTTTAACTTCCCATCGTAACAAAATACTTACATTCCACAAATCTGCATTGTGATATGAATTTTAAATACGAAAAAAAATAAGATATATTGAAGTGAAACTTCTTTATCGGGGTTGGAAAAAATTTTTGTGTAATATTTTTTCGTTACGCGTGACATTTTTCCGTTACGCGCCATCTTTTTCTTATCCCTACCACGCATGATTCGACGTATTTCTGTAAAGTTGCATATAGTAAATTATTTTTTGAAAAATAAGGTCATAAAGAATTTTCACTTACGTGTGTACACTAGTACACGCACACATTTTTTTGTATCACAAACACGCTAAAATACGTTCAAAAATCAACCTTTTATTAGCCTTAATATAAAGAAAAATTACACCAAAGTATACTCACAAGAAGCCTCATTGTAATATACTGAAATCCTCTCTAGTTGAAGGTCGCTTGTCCCTTTGTAAACACCAGTAGGGTCGATGCCGTGCTCCTCAGAAATAATCTCCCAGAACTGCAGACAAAATAATATTATGTTGAGGAAAACATAACAAACATGGTAGGGAGGAAAATGTTGTTTGTATGAGTAATCGGGTTTTCTGTTATGTATAATTATTATAAATTAAATTCAAATTCAAATTAACTATATTTATTTGCAAGAATGTAGTTAAAAATTATAGTTGTTTTAATTACAATATTATGTGGCTAATACATTCTACCCATCAATTGGGTGTGCAAATATTAATCACTATTAGCTGTGAGATAGGTATATGTCTTATAACATGTTTTGATCATATAAGCACAATAAGTATTTATATTCATGTCTAACTGTGTGCTAATTCGTCAATATAAACCAATTTCTGATGAATCGATAGAAAATCGCCTTCTTGTAAAATTATGACTATTTTTTTTAAGTTGATTGAACGTGATATAGAAAATAAGATTCAATTTGAAAAAATAAATGTATGCTACTAACTACTAAGTAATCAATAGGAACAGCAACGAAAAGATGTTGAAAATGACCTTTTTTTAGAGCAGACGAAGTTTCGTGCTTTAGCTAGTTTAATATACCTAAATAATAAAAGCTATCGATTGTCCTACAGGCCACAAGTGAGTACATTCACCCATACTGACAGTAATTACATAGAACAAATAGATGCCACCGATAGCCCGTTTTGGCTTTCCTGTCCTAGTTATTTAATAACTGTATTGATTTTTTGTGTTCGATTGTAATAAAATGAAAAGTATTTTCTGGAAATGATAAAAAATAAAAAATTCTATCGTCTGGGAAGTTTTATTTTGTTTATTGTTGTAATTGTGTTATTAATGAACTGGTTTTGAGTTTAATTTTGGATATTGTTACAATAATTGTTGCAATAATGAACTAGTTTTGCTAAAATTTTGTCTGGAATGACATGTAAATAGCGACAATTTAAGGGTTTTTATCTGTCCTTTTGTGAGTCACTAGCCAAAATTACGAATATCGTACAATAATTAATATGTATTAAATTCATGCCATAAGCTGAAGGTATAATGAATTAAGCGAATAAACAAATAAATCAAATTTACCACTTTAGTAATCGCAAAACTTAAATGTGTTTGTTTTCCTTCAATGACTGATTCAATATCAAATTTAAAACTAGGATATCAATAAATATATCAATTTATGTAAATAATAAATCAAATTTTTCGTTCAAAAGCAAGCAATTCCTGGGGTAGTTGAACTTTAATCGCAATTGATAAGATTAAGAAATTAGCCGAATGAGTTGAGATGAGCTGTCATCGTTCATTCAATCTCGTTCAATTTACATTCATTGTACTTTAGATTACTAATAGAGGTATGTACTAGCTTTGGACCGCGGCTTTTCACGTTTACTGGTTAAGGACGCTGTCACAAATCTGCGTTACTCAAATTTAGGTATCTA
>CAJQZM010011239.1:0-18208 GCA_907164665.1 Colias nastes | reverse complement strand
ACTTTGCCGGCGACTTTCTATTATATCCACAGCATTAGCTTCTCGTAGCACTTAATATAAAATAATAGTAAAAAAATATATAAAATTTGTATCAAATTTGTTCCACAACCGCTAACTCACTCACGAACTCGGCAACTAATAGGCGAGTGAATTGCTGACAGGTGAATTCGTATTTGTAAACACTCGAACTCGACGTTCGAGGTGTAAAATTACCTTACAGAATGCCGAATTCATACTATAAACGTCAAAAGTACTCACTTAGCACAGTTCGCCTCGTCGCCGCTCTCGACGATGTGGCGCCACTAGTACTGTCGAGTTTTACAGAATACGAAATCGAAAACTCACCGCGGATTCCGCGTTCGAGTTTTTATAATAACCTTACAGAATAGCACTGCTGAGCAAGAGGGGGAAACACTCGTTATAAATTTTGCTTTAATTTTATTGTTAAATCATTTAATGCTTACTTTTTTTATTTTTTGTGATGGTTGATAATCATCTAAAAATTTCACTTATTTCAAATTTCTTTATTTTTCAATAAAAAAGAACGAAGACTTTTCAAAGTCGTTGTTAAAAGATGTTAATCAATTTTTTATTTTGTGTCTAATCACATTTTCGTCAAATATATGCGTTATTATCTCATAGTCTCACTTTTTTTTCTGTTCCGCTAATTGTGCCGGTGTGTATATTATGGTACTATACTTATAATGTACCCTCTATCCTCATATAATAATCCCACTCAATGCATTTCGCATGCATTTGCAAGATTAGAAAAAATCTCCATTTTATGAACGAATGAATGAATGAAAAATTCTTTATTGTACACCTTATAGGACAATTTAAATAACTTATTTAACAATGTACAGAGGGCGGCCTTATCGCTGACAGCGATCTCTGCCAGGCAACCCAAACGACTAGGACAAATGTTGAGTATGGTGGACAGTGGTGCATAAAAAATTAAAAAAGTGAAAGAATTTTTATCATGAAATACATTGTGAAAGCTACTTTAGTCCGTACCGGGAACCATCTCCACCCTTTGAAACGCGCTTTTTCAATGATTTCTCAGAATCGTTGAAAAATAATTATTGCATATAATGGACACATGACTGAAACTATTGAGGTTTATGTATAATCAGTAAATACGGAACAAACGTTATATAATGTAGTGTGGTATTATATTATTTAGAAAAGGTTACAACTTTTATATGGCAAGATGAGACAGATTTTGTTTAGATTCTTGTCTATAAATGTTGTACCTAAAAGTTAAGTTTTAAGAATTGCTCTACTAAATGTTTATGATTATTTAAGACCTATGACTGTCGCTAAGAAGCAACTTTGTATACCTCCAATCGAATAACTACATGAATCGAATACAATCAGTTTAAAAATTCAACATTGTATCATTTCCACTGCCCAATCGGATATAACACGCAATACCTGGCTTTAAATGACCTCAGACGCATTGTGTACACAACCGAATCTCAATAGCAGTTAATATAGCATTGATATCCGATATCCAGCGCTTTGACGTCGACAGCTACGAACGTGTGTCAACCTCAACGCAGCCGTCGCGCCTCGGGCTAGCAGTGCAGCCAACCTGCCCTGTGTTTGACTACAAACATGATGCCAATCACAATATTGATATGGTCATTTTTTAGCGCACTACCCTCAAAGGGTATGAAGTGAAGTTAATCAATAGTCGTCCACGTGTTCTTTGAGAACAATTTTTTAAAATCGCGTTCATTGTGCTATTTTTGTCACAAAGCGATTCCGTTGGCACCGGGATGGCAGGCGTAAATTCGGTTTTGACGGTGCTCAAATCAAAGGACGCCGTTTTATGTGTGCTTTTTCACGCCTTTCAATATTGTTGAAGGCTGAAGGCTTTTGAGTTGAAGGTTTGGTTATTAATGTATTGTTAATACCACATCTTAAGACCAAATTTTAATTAATTTATATAGTGAAAAGGCATAAAGTCTTTAAACAAAATAAACTACCCTCAAAAAGACCATTTAAAATTTGAGTTTATTCTTAGAATAAAGTGTAGAAAAGAGAATAAAATTAGCGAATAAATTTCAATGAATGCGTTTCATTATCGTCATTTAGCGATAATTTGTAATTATCATTACAAATAAAGTATGCAATGCGATAAACAATCAACAACAGATTACCCATCCAATTATAAGCCCAAAATAATTGAGGCAGAAATATCGGATACAAGTGGGCCCCGTGAGCTCTTGACATTGAACTTGAGGGGGACTTCGCGTGGGCTGCGAGACGACCCCTCACAAACATACCTGTGATGGTCTCTCTTCACAATGGCCAGCGTTGGGCCAACAAAATAACGTCGATGTTTGCCGCCATTCAATAAATAAATAAAATAAATAGAAAATAATTACGGTGATTACATAAACATCTATAATAACGGCCGATCATAGACATTTAAGCTGCGATTCCATCAGAGAAGTGCGAGGTAAATGTCTCGCGTAAGGCAAGCTGTGCGAGGATGTGTTGCTTAGCTGTGAAATGTCTTCTATTGCTCAAAATTATAGAACTAATAAACATACCTCGCACGCATTCCTCGCAGACATTTCTCGCACACTTCTCACGCTTGTTTTGTATGCGCAGCTAACCTAGCACCGGTGAGCCGTTTTCACCAGAGCTGTGCTGAGCGAGGCGAGGTGAATGAAGCGATATGATTGGTTTATTAAAAACACATCCCTCGCTACGCATCCTCGCACATCTTTGGTGGAAAAGCGGGTGATTTTCATAAGCCGTCTTCAGAATGGTCAGCGTTGGAAAAATAAATGATCGTCGATGTTTACGTATGACGTCCGATCATAGAAATTACGGCCCTCTACGTTATCCTGATTGCCTCTACTCGCCCAACGCTGCCTATTGTGAAGAGAGTCTATTATATCTGTACTTTGCTTCGTTTGATAAGGATACACCTTTAAGATCCGTTGCTTAGCAACGTTGTTGTGAAGCATTGATAACATTGTCTTTTGTTTGTTGAAAAATATTTTGTTATGGCTACGCTGTGTAAGTGCGTAGGAATTTTCTGTTAATTAAAAAGCTTTCTGTAATGTTTGATTTTTAAGAATTAATTAACTCAATTATCAATCTTTAGAAAATAAAAACAAAAGAATTGTCTGCGTCGTTTTTTTAAATTAGGTATGTCCATAGCAACTTATCCTATAGGTTGCTACGCACATAATTTAAATAATTGGCCTGACCAAAGATAATTACCTAAATAGTTACTAGCATAACTATAATATTATCTTGTTAATCCTGGCCCACCACAATTTTTTAAAAGAATTAAAATGGATATTTAAAAGCGCGCTCTATCTAGTCCTAATTAAAAAGCAGAAATAGTGATTTTACTCCAAAATTATTCTTTTCTGCATACGAATTAGATAATTCTGATAAGCAAAAAGAAGATCCATACTAAAATTAAAAATGGAAATTAACCCTGTCTATCTTCTATATTTTAAGCCTGCAATTTTAAAAAGATTTTTAGATAGAGCCCGGATGAAGGACGTTTTTTTGCCAGGAAATACCTTGAATGAAGTGAAAAAGGGATTAGGAAATAAATTTGTATCTCGCAATTATGTAAGAGAAGCCGAGATAGAAAAACACGTGTACTTATTTGAGAAAAATATGAGCCTGTTGTTATGATAAGCGTTTTATCATTGATAAAATTTAAAATATTATTAATTTAAACTAAAGTTTTACACGCTATGTTTTTTAATATTATGACACTTTTTATGGAACTTTATTTCAGTTTAAATTGAGTTGAGCTTTTCAAATAATATGGTATTTATATTTCGCGACGTGGGTAAATTATTCGATTATTTTACAATATTAAATTCACAAAGCTAAGAAGCAAACAATACCGTAACAATAATTATTATATTACCTTAAAAATATGATACACAAAAATACATTTCCATACAAAATCTACAGCAAAAATAAACAAACTTCGAAAACTTGTAAGTAGTTAGATACATCACTATTCTTTCATCTATCTTATATTCTACTGAATTACGTACCTAATTAACGTAAAAACTGTTAATGACTGCTAAGAATAAAAAAGATTGTTAATAAAACATTTCGTCAAAATGAATCTGATCGATGCGAGCATGTGAGCGCTGACTGACTGACCTATAACTGTAATGTATGTTATGGTGGCATGAATCTCTTCCCGAATTTTGTTGCGTTAATTTTGCTGTTTGAATTATTACGTAATTGATAGGCATTTATACTATTGCAGTGAATTGATATTTAATGTCTATGTATAGTTGTGTGCATATCTACATTTTAGTGATACCTTAGTTTAGTTTAAACACGAGACATAATTAATTACGACATTAAATATAAGAGTAAATACATTTTTAAATCATCTGCAGTTTTCGACTTCTCTACCTCCTTATTTATTATTATAAAACCCTACGTATACGAATAATAAAATAATGAGAATTAGATGTCTGATTAATAAAGTCATTAATAATACAGAATCAGCTTTAAATCATCATCAAAATCTCTACTAACCTTCTTAAAAACTCTTAATACGTCATAAATAGAAAAATAATAGACTTAATATATTGATACAAAAATAAAAACCAGATTTCAAAATAAACGAAGTTCATACTCACACGAGCTATGTGAAGTACTGCTTTTATTTTCCCAAAACATCTTACATTGAGCTACGTCCATAAAACAATGGTTTTTGAACATTAAAGCGGGTTCCCGTTCCACTATTCCGGGAACACCACAAACCGGGGCGTAAGTGTCCGGACATTTCTGAAATTTAATTAAATAACAGTTTAGAAATAAATAAAGAAGAAAGAAAGAGTTGTAGTTCAATAAGAAACAGACAAAATAATTTTACTGAAACCAATAAAAAAATATTAAAAAGGATTATTTTTCTTTAAATAAAATACATTAAATAATATCTCAAAGAGTTGTTCATTTAATTTAAATAGAAATAAGAACGATATTTGCATTTTAAATCTATATTCAGAGAGATAGATGATGCGCTCTATGTAACTTTACATGTTCCGTCGGCATAAATTGGCCTACAAATTGTAAATGCAATTATTTTCAGATGTATGTACAGAAATATTCTAAAATATATATTGTTATTTAAAAAAGGGAAGTGTTACAACGTACCCCGTGCGTTGTAACATCTATTGGGGCAAGTAGTAACATCAATTAAAAACAAAAATGTGACACCTTCAATCATTTATTTTTTTCACATATCTAATTATTTTGCTTTGTTTATAACAATAACTAACTAAGTACTTCTAAAATATGTATTTTCTCATTAAATAATTAACTGAAATATACTTTTTATATACTTAATCAACAAATTAACGATTTAAGTTTTTAACTAGTAAGCTAGTTTCCTTATTTCGATAGGAAGTAATCCAAAGTATATTTCGGCACACTTAAGTATATACAGGGTGTAATCGTTAAGTGTGCACAAGCGATTATTCCGTAACTATTGCAGATACCAAAAAACTTTAAACTGATATCGAAAGTACTTAACCTAATGAGTAAAATGGCCATAATAAATTTTTAAAAATAAAACGAGAAATATCCAAAAATGTTACATTAAACGCTCCCATACATTTTATTTCCCATACATTTTGTATTCATAGCAGATTTTCGAAGTGATGTCCTCATTGTGCAATACAATGAGGAGCTCTATTTACAGTTTCTAAATGAACTTCCCTTCAAATTTGCGAAGTAATTAAAGCAGAAAACCAAAAAAAGAAAGAAAAAGCTAAAATCTTTCATATTAAATGTACTAGGTTGATCCAAAAGTAATGATAATTGGGTATTTCCTGTGCACATAAAAATATAAAATAAATGTTTTTTGCTTGCTCATGTATTCACTAAGTAATCACAAAAAAATCATATCAACAGGCCACGTTTCCAATTATTTACATTAATTTGAATGTGAACCGTGCGTGCCAGAATGTTTCCCGACGAAAAGAAGAAACAACGATTCGACATGTAGAGGGTAAATTTCTAAATTTTTAATGATATCAGGATAATTTTTTGTCACGTTTTGTGATCATGGACGTTACCCGAGTTCACCATGTTTATGCTGAAACCAAAAAACAATCAATGTCCTGGATGCGAGCTTCCAAAGTGACGATGAAGAAATTCAAAGTGAAAATCAGTAGGTTAGATTAAAGCGGTAGTTTTTTGGGACGCTGAAGGAATAATTATGGTGGAATATTTTAAAAAGGTAGCCACTTTATTGGGCTCTTACTAAACAGACCAAATTAAAAGATTGCGGTAGGTTAGTAAGGAAAAGAGACATGGCAAACTGCGGACCTGACTGCGTTTCACCAAGACAACGCACCAGATCACAAAGCGTCAGTTGCAATGGCTGCCATTCAAAAATCGGCATTCCAAATGCTTGAACACCTACCCTATTTTTTAGATCTAGCTCCTATTTACTTTTATCTCTTTCCTCGGCACAAGAAACACTTTCTTAGCAATAAATTATTTTAAGACGACAGCGAAGTGATGGCCGCGTGGAGGGGTTTTTGTGGATGAAGTCAAAGTTTTTTTTTTAAGTTTAGGAAGAAAAATATTGAAGTATATTTTCTAGTTAGAAGACTATCTAGAGAACTACATAATTATTATAACTGTAATGACCTTGTTTAATATTGATTATCATTACTTTTGGATCAACACATGTACATGGGATATTCGTATCTCATACTAAATGTATGGGAGGGTTTCAAGTTAATTTTTTAGATATTTCTCGTTTTATTTTTAAAAATTTATTATGGCCATTTTACTCATTAGGTTAAATACTTTCGATATCAGTTTAAAGTTTTTTGATATCTGTAATAGTTACGGAATAATCGCCTGTGCACACTTAACGATTACACCCTGTATATAGACATTTTACGTTCTTCTTCTTCTGTGAATACTTGTCTAGGCTTGACATAACCTACTTTTGGACTTTCATTGCTCTTCTTCTTCTTAGTATTGCCCGCTCTGTCTTTCTCTTATACTCTCTCATTCTAAATCAAAACAAATATGGTATGTCCTGTATGGTATGTCCTGTATGGTGGTTCCTGTTAGTATTTGTAATGTATTATATATTACAAATACTAACAGGAACTCACAGCAATCTGGGGGCAAGTTGTAACATGTTACTACTAACCACGAGATTTTGTTACAACTAGCCCCTAGGTATAATTTTTAATATTTATCACGATAGCTATTAAATCAACTTAGTAATTTTAAAAACAATTACAGAACATCATTAATAGTTATATTCTATCATCAAATAAAATACATACAACTCTAATTAGTCGTAAATAGTAAAGCCAACCAAAAAGTTACGAAAGTGAAATAATACGTTAACTGGCGCCAATGAAGCCCTTGCACACATCTAGCTAATCATCTGGCTAGCAGGACACTGGCTGTGATGAAGCGGTGTGGCCAGTTATAATCGTAAGATTCAGTAAAAAAAAGACGTCGATAAGGTTTACATTGCTATTGAAAAAGGTCTGTTACTACTTACCCCTGTTACAACTAGCCCCTTGCTCCCCTACATGCGAAACAAAAAACCTTTTTTGCCACAATCCATAGCAGACTGCAGAACAAAAAACATTCACGACTGTACGTGACCGCTATGACGGCAAGAGATGGAAACAATAATTTCAATTTTTTGAATGACTTTAAAATATTTTGGGAAAACTAACTTTTTTAATTATTGTGACTAACTTCTGTTGTAACTTTCTGTACGTATCCTACATATAGGTATATCGTATCGTATGGAATGTTCAACCCAAATTGAACTTGTACGTGAATCGAAATAAAATGAAAATATCGTCATAATAAAAGTTCTAGAAGTTTAAAGTTTGATGACATCATCATGTGCCTACCATTGTGGGCCATTATCTTAAACCCACATGGAACGTCTTTGTCCCCGTAGTAGAGATAAAATTAGTATGATTAAGTTAAATATTAAAGTACCTAAAGTAATATTGTATTCATGTTGGAAAAACCTTAAAAATTGCGCGCTTTTTCCCTATTGAAATAACATTAATTGGTAAGCTTACCTCCTACCTCATCTTTTACATCTTAAGATCACATCACAAAGATCATATTATATTAATAGATTTATAATGAGCAACATACCGTTGGGCACTTGTGGTAGCATGACGATAGCGTAGGCTGGTGATAAGTATCATTTTTCTTTTCTTTGGGTATATCAATCAGAGGTACAAATATCTTGATTGGCCCGGCGTTCTTAATCAACCTACGCCTTGTGTTGAGAGGATTCATTTCTTTCATCGGTAAATCGAAAACATGAGTCGCGGCAAAGAAATTATCAATCGTATCATTAATATCAGTACTTTTCCCAAGCATAGCGCCATTTATAATAACCAAATTTCTTATAGCATTAATTTGATCTTTGATGTTTCTATTAATATCATTTAATTTTTGTACTTGAGTGGTTTCACTATAATTAAGTGCTGAATTACAAATAAAAAGATCTGTTTGAAAGAAATCTGTGCGTTCTTTGCAATTTACTTCGGACAGTTCACATTTGTTGCGAAATAATCTTATTTTATATCCCGGTCCGTCTTGTCGTATACCACATACTTCTTTGTTTTCAGTATTATTACAATCATGAGTAACACAATTATTTTCAAGTCCATCCTTTATATTGCCGCCATTTAATTTTTTAACATTATTGGTCCTGTTTTCATTTGGAAAAGCTTCATTACAGTACTCCATATTGATTATTCCGTAAGCTGAAATATTATTTCGAAAAGCGGATGTAATTTAAAAGGTATCGAAAATGTAATATTATTTTAACTGAAAATTAATCCCAAAAACGTAGAAGTAACAAAAGCGCTGATATTTCAATGAAACTTGCAGTATTCGACGCAGAATATTTACCAGACATGAACATTTTCCAAATTCTCATATAAAATATGAAAAGAGATTATTATACGTGGGACCGAACATCAAAAGAATGATTAAAACTGTATTAAATGTACTAAAGTTTTAAAGGTTCATGTTACGGACAGAAGTTGTCTATAATAAATTTAATTATCTAGGTACTTTGAAACAAAATGAATATTATAACACTGACGGTTACTTTAACAAACATTTTATCTATAATTACTATAACTACTAAAACGACTCTACGTCATTATTGAAACCTTACAGACTACAGTCTTTGTGTTTAGTTTTTTAAAGATTTTTTATCTTTATCTAGATGGAAATGGATCTTTGAAAGTTGAAAAAAGAAATGGTTTTTGCAAAGAAAATCAACAATTATATATACCTACTAAATCACTTTACAAGTTTACAATTTAATTTATATTTAATCAGAATCAAATCAGTGTTTTCATCATTTCTTTGTAAAACATAATATTCATGTTTATTGTTTTATCTAGTGTTTGATTTTACGCGAGTATCATCACTACATAGTATAAAACAAAGTCACTTTCTCTGTCCCTATGTCCCTTTGTATGCTTAAATCTTTCAAAATACGCAACGGATTTTGATGTGGTTTTTTTAATAGATAGAGTGATTTAAGAGGAAGGGGTTAGTATATAATTTATTCGGTTTAAGTCAAAGCGGGCGAAATTAAAGAAATTAACGTTCGCTGCAAAGTGTGCGAAACGTCGGGATAATAATATAATGAATAAATCGCATTTAAAATCCGTTAAAATCTTTAATTTCTGAAGGTTTTTCACCATAGCTCTATAAGTATAGGTATGCAATATGCACCGTGCGCTTCAATTTTGTCATACTGCCGCCCTAACGAAGAGTGCATTAAGTCGAGTTTTTGGGCAAATTGACTTAAGACCATATCCGTAATCAGGAAAATGAGCTCTATATCTTCGTCTTAGACGTCTTTTTTGTATCTTCAGTAGTTTCGGTTCTGTTGGTTATCATAACTGCAATATCTTATATTACGATTTGTAAGTAGCTAATCATAATCGAAATATCTTGAGTTATGACTTGGATAGCTTTGATATTTTGTAATATTACATAAAATAACCGCAATAAGTCCAGTTATTGCACTTATGACCAGTACGTTTCATAAATTTACTAGCACATTACTAGTCATAAGCGCAACAAGTAAGAGTTATTGCAGTTATCATAAGGAAACTTATTACTTAAAATGGGTTTGACGCATTTGGTGCACTTCTCAACTTGTACACCATGCTCAAATGGTGAACTTAGCAACTGGTGCACTTCTCAAATGGTACACTTCGCAACTGGTGCACTTCTCAATTGGTGCACTTCGCAAAATGTGCACTTTTTATGATGAGTGGAGATTTGGAAAAGTTGTTTAAAAATGAAAGAATCTTTAGTTTTGCGTAGGTTATTTTCTTAAAAAATATTATCAACTGATTGATTTTTAAAAGATTTTTTTTTCTATTAATTGTTGAAAGTATTATGTAAGTAAGAAAACGCTTAAAGTGATTTCATTGAAAACAATTTTGTTTAGATTTTTACATTTTCATATAATTGAACTTTATAAATAAATACCTCACCGGCACGGAATCTTGGCCACTTACAAATTTGCCGATAAAAAAAGTTTGAAGTGTTTTTCACGATTTTTTTGTATGCAGATATGTTAACATATTATGTGTTTAATTTTATGGTAAGAAATCATTCAGTTTGAGAATAATCTTTTACCACTTTTTAAGAGTTACTCGAAATTTGTGATTTGTGCGGTTAAGCCGAAGTTACCAATTGTTCGTTTTAAACTTTTTTCGATATCGTTTATGCCGTTTTAAGATATTGTTATTGTTGTACTGTAGTCAATGATCATAACAAACAATAAAAAATGTCGTTAGCATCTGAACAACCTTGTAGAGAACTGTAGAGGGGTTGTGAACTCAAAGACGTTTCGGATTGTAATAATTTTATTTGCACACAATTCCCGTATTTATACAAAAATCGATCAAAAACAAAACCAATCAGAATTCTAATTTTGAAATAGAAATTTAGAATGCGCTCTGAAAAAGAAAAAGAATGCGCTCTGATTTTTAAAAAGAATGCGCCGGCTTGTACACAATATGATATATATACACTCTATGCATGTCTCCTAGGAGTGAGACGTATTTATCGAAACAGTTTAAAAAAACAGGTATTTCAAAGTAACAACATGTAACAGGTATCTCAATACCGAAAAAACAGTTCCTGCCTGTTTCGCCTGTTCCACAAACAACCTACAACAGTCAGCCGTAACATAAGCTCTCTCTATCTATCGTAAGCAGTAAGCACGTAAGGAACTTTGTTAGAAAGAGATACTAGAACGAAACTGACCCGGAACAGTATGAAACATGCTCTTATCTCCTCTGACTTATTGTAATAGAAAGAGATAGCATCTGTTCTCTGGAACAAGCTCTTTTCTCCTCTGACTTATTGTAATAGAAAGAGATAGCATCTGTTCTCTGCATGTCACTGTTATTGTACTGAATGAAACTATCTACTATATTAAAAATCTGTTGCAATTAAAGAGTCTTTGGTTCCAATGGAACAGGCTGTTATTTTGGAACAGGATTTTGAAACTGTTATTTCCTTGGAACTGGAACTGGTGAAACAGGTTTCTAATTTTACCTGTTCCAGCCCACCTCTAAATTGTCTCCCATAACCTGCTCAGGCCATCACAATGTTCGACCAATGACTGCCGCAACGTAAAGTACCTAATGTACAGTACGTAGTACGTACCACGTTCAGCGATGCACTATGCATGGAGAAGATACCAGGAGACTAGCAGCTACATGTGCAGACCAGGAAATGAAGGCGTGAGGTGCACATCAGCTCGAGAAGACCCGTTTATTGTTCAAGAGATACTCAGAAATGGCTTTCTGACAGTTTTTGAGATACGCCACCGGCTGTAAAACACCAGAATAATAAATGTGAGTGAGCAATCGGTGAGAAGACTAATGAAGGAAGTTAATTTGAAGGTTTGCAGACCAGCACGCCGTCCAGAACTCCTCAGACATCACAGAGAAGCACGTCTTCGTTTTGCACGAGAACATGAAAACTGGACCCACAGCCAGTGCGTTCGTGAGGTGTTCACAGATGACTGCTAGGGCACTTTACGAGCTTCTGATAGCCAAGAGTCAGTATAGAGGAGACGAGAAGAGAGGTTTTCACCCATCACCACACTCAAACTGCGATTTTTCATGGAGGGTCAATAATGGTATGGGGAGGTATAAGTTCCGATGCTCGCACGGAGTTAGTTATCGTAGATAATGGCTTAAATTTGATCAGGTACATCGAGGAAATTCTCCAGGAACATGTTCAGCCCTATTACAGTTTTATCAGTGACGAAAATTTGCTACTAATACACTATAACGCACGTCCGCGTGTCGTACGATGCGTATAAGAGTACCTTCAAGAGGTTATTATTGAAAAATTGGAGTGGCCAGCTCGTAGCCCGGATCTTAATCCAATAGAACACATCTGGGACATGCTTAAAAGAAACATAAAGTTCGATTCCAACCCAGCACCAATGTTAGATGAGCTTAGAAATACAGCTGCAGGGCCGTTTGGTACACTATAGCTCAAGTGGACATCAAAAATGTCTTCTAGAGTATGCCAGACTGGATGCAAACAGTGTTTAAGGCAAGAGAAGGAAACACCGTATATTAAAAGGTTCAATTTTTTTATGGAAAAGTTTTTTCTAATTTTTGTGCATTTTTTAAAAAATCATTTAAATTTCACAGGAAAAGCGTAAATTCTTGTTTAATTCATATCTACGCGCTAGTACTTAGCCAATTATTACTAAAAGTTAGTAAAAACATTAAAGTAACTAGTTTTGATTAAATTTTTATTGAATAAGGTAGTAGAAAAGAAATAGTGTTATTTTACGCAAAAATTTGCAGTGGCCAAGATTCCGTGCCGGTGAGGTATTTTCACACCAAATAACTTTGTTTTTTTTAATATATTTTCATAAAAACTTATTATGTTCTTGTAATCAACCATCTAATTAAAATATTTCACTCAGGAAAACCGCAATATCCAGGACAGTTATTGCACATATGGTTGGAAGAAACTATAGGGCATCATATAGTTTGTGCTACACAAAAGAGCAATATGTCAGTTTACTAACAAAAACTGTAATAAGTAGTGTAGTTATTGCAGTTATGATTAGGAATGCTATATCAAAACGATTCATAAGACCTAATGATAAATACATTATTGCGGTTTTTAGTGTATATATAAACTAATGTACAAATATAATATACTACATAAAATTAAGCATTATTTTATCTGTCGTTTAGTAAAAGTTTCAAACCAATAGCTTTTATAGTTACGAAGATACACACAAAACAAAAATTAAATCTTTAACCGCGAATATCTCGAAAGTAGTCAAAACCTAGTTATTGCACTCTTCGATAGGGCGGCAGCATAGCTAATTTAATTTCGATATTTGGTGTAGATTTAATCCGTCTGGTGATGGCTTTAATAAATCCTAATGGACACTAAAAGGTTTTTGTTTTAGGTTGTTTTTGCATGGACAAGGGTCTTAATTCGTGTTATGACGTATTTCTAATTGTGGTTGGCAGTTTTGGAAAAGTGTTGTACCTCTTATGAAAAACAGTTATTAACTTATTACAGTGATTGTATTCTCTTTGAGTCATTATTTGAACAATATCTCTTCGTAATGTCTAATCCTTTTTGCTTAAAAAAATTTACTTTTAAATTTATAAACAATACAAAATAACGTATTACGTAGGTACCTATACCTATAACAAGGTAAATCGCAATACAATAACTTTGTTATAATGAAATGTTTCACAGAACAACAATATATGAATTCGATATATTTTATCTATACTAACGCTTAATACTTTATTGAGTTGGTACCTGTGGTTGGTACCTACATTGAATTTAGGTACGCTCCATCGGTATGTAGGTACTATGTGGTTTATTTGAACAACGCTTTTAGTTGTTATTCAAATGTTTCAGTTGATTGAACATTAGCAATCAAATGAAATACTAATGTAAATTATAATATCGCTACTTGAATAAATAGATTTTATCAGTGTAGTTTTATAAAAAAACTATACGCAATAATGCCCACAGCCCAAGGTTTGTTTAACCTACCTTATTTCTAAAAAAAATTGGTTGTCTGTAAAGTCGGTTTACTGACGATAGTTGAACGTGACAACGTCCGATTGTGCTTCTTTGTCGCTCGTTCCGCGCTCTCGCTCGCACTTCAAGCCTTACATGGAACGCCTCAGATGAGTCAGAGCGAGGTAACGCCGCATGAGTCATGTTTTTTCGTGCGTGCAGCCGGCTTTATCGAATTATAAGACGTTGTCACGTCAAAGAATATTAAACTGAAATCTTAATGGAATCAATAGTCTACTGAAAGTAAAATCTATCGTGGAAACATTTTTACCGACATTAAACCCATACATGATGTAGTTTAGATTAACCTCATATTAAAATAATAGCGCAATAACACAATTCATCCACTCACATATTTAATGAGCTAAAATTCAGTTTTGCTAAAATATATTACGAGTTAACTTGTTGCTGGGAAAGCGGCTTATTCTACGCGAATGACGTAAGCTGATAAAAGCCACTTGAATACACTTTACTGTACGTAGACTTCTTAGAAATAAACTAGGTAACTATAAAGTTATAACATCATACACAATGAATCTTCGCACATCAGTGAGTTACAACTTACAATCGTTGACATGTGTAAGCTTACAGAATTTCTTCGCACATCAGTGACTTACAATCGTTGACATGTGTAAGCTTACAGAATTAAAAAAAGAAGTTTAAAGTCCCGTCTAATACTGGAAAGTTGAAGAAAGAATACAAGAATTACGTAGAATATTGTAACGCGTTTTACATGTTTTCTTGTGTTTTCATTAAGTTTTCTATTGTCTGTAGGTATTGCGTATTTTAGTTATAATAATTTTACTTTCTATTGTAGATTTTATTTAGAAATTGATTCATTTCTACATACAGTGCCCAGATGTAGACATTTAACATTAGTGATTAGGTAGTACCTACCTAACTACATATTTCTATTTTGTTTTTTGTTAACGTTAACACGGTTACACCGCCTAATATTTAAATAGAACTCACTCCAGTTTTGTGTATCGATTGGCAGAAACTATGCCAGTGGTAATTTTATGTATCAAGCAAAGAGGCGGCTTACACAGGTCAAACACGACGAGACGAGAGGGGGAACACTTTAGAGCTTTTTATTGTGTTATGGGTCTGCAGCCGCGGGCTCCCTGCCTGCATAGTACAAAATATTCCGTGGCCTGACCAATATTGCGAAAAATGGAAGCTATGTGGACATGTATGGGAGATTAGTCTGTGCCGTCTGTCCTAATTTATTAGCATGGGGAATCCCAATCAAATCAAATCAAGCTTTGTAACTCGAACACTTAATTGAATTAGACTTTAGAAGGGCTTATGCATCGTCATAAAAATTGATACCTATACCACCGATTTGGAAAGCAAATTACCTACCTATAATTTTACATATTGAAAAATAATTATGAGAAAGAACTATTATATTATGCAACCACCGTTTTACATTATCCTTAAATTAATTAATGCTATTGCTAACTCTGCTTAACTCTTTTGATATTGTTTTACTATCATCTACTTCATAATAATGGAAAAATGTATTTTCTTATTACCTAATTTTTCGTCAACGTTACAACCATAACGCAACAACTGACACTCGTTCTCAAATAATTTCAATCGGAACCCATCACCTTCCTCGCGAATGCCGCAGACTTCATCCTTTACTTCATCGCACTTTATATTGGCACAAAATTGAATTTTCTCCCAGTCTTCAGTATTCACATAAGTTACTGTAAGTACGAGGAAATAGTGCTTCATGGCATGAGATTAAATTTTCCGCTTGAATGCTCGTGTTTGTATGATTTGTTTTATCTTTCAAGAGTTATGAGGAACGCATTATTTACTTATGGTCCTCGTGTTTGCTGTTCTACGTAAATGGAGATAATTTTCTTCTAGTAATATCCATGTTATATCAAATATTATCATAAGATTTTACATTAAAAATAGGAATGCATTTTGAATATTAACTGTACAAATATTTAGATTTACGAGAGATGTCTTCGCAATTTTCATATTGCGAAAGCTCTTTCCAAGAAATCGCATATTATAATTTCGAATATGGCTTCGTTTGCACTTCACAACATTAGTTAAGTAGGTAGGTACATGATAAAAATATGTTCCACACTCTATACAACCGCATCCCATTCGCCAAAGTAGGTAGGTACCTATCTATATCTTTTTTTAACTGAACTAAAAACTGAAATAAACTTATTTCTACAGTATTTCTTTTATTTTGTATTTTCCTTCAATGTAACTTATTAACATAATTAAATAAATCCCTAGTATGGTGTACCTAAGTATCTTTTATTTGATATTTTGTGTATAAAACGTGTAGCTAGATACTAGCAAAAATCTGGCCAATCTGAAGCTGACGCTTGTATTAGGTAGGTACCTATTTTATTAAACATACAATAAAATAATAATATACTAATTAATCTAAACAAGTAAACGTATATTTTCAATATGTATTGTATTTTATTTATCTAACTAATACGAATAAATATTAATATTATTATTTTAAGGATAATAAACTATATTTTAATCCCGTTGTTGTTTTCATTCTGTTGTCAGAGTAGGTAATTACCCAGTACTCTAGTAATTAATTTATTTAGAACTACTTGGTAAAAGAAGTAAATGATACGAAGAATTACCTATCCACAAAATTCGCATAATTCTCATCCCAAAATGTAAAATATATTTAGATTTTATTTACTGGTAGCAGATAAAAAAAACGCAAATTCAATTGCTGGTATTTAAATAATAGAAGTATTGTTAAGCAAAACGAGGGTGGAGAACTATCATAATAATAATAATTATTCCTTTAATATGTTGGTTTAATGATCTACTTAAAGTGTACTATAATGCCGGAGAAGTCTAGTTAATAATGTTGTATAAAAGAAAAAACTAGTATTAGATGCTTCTTGTACTATACAAAGGCGGGAAATATTTACATTCATTTATTATCGTATTCCAATAAAAAAGAAGAGAATGAATTTAACAGTGTGTAAAAGATTAAATATCCCATATTTTAGGATAAAACAAGAAGCTTATATCTAATACACTGGAGATTGCACTATGACCATTAACTTGTCACAAGAAAATATAACCTTGAATGACGTCAGTGTTGTTTTTTGTCTCTTTCTGTGGGTGACCACACTGGTTTGTATATTCAGGATTTTTCGAAATTGAAAAAACTAAAAATCATGGTCTATAAATAATAACGACATATATTTTTAACAGTATTTATATTATAATATTACTGGTCATACTTTATAGGTACATACAATTTTAATTGGTATACATTATCTAAGAATGATAGTTTTAAATAACTTTTGGCTACAAAGCTTGGATATGAACCGATATATAGCATTAACATCCTTTGTAAATAGAGGAAAGTTGTGTTTTGCATCAGATGCTGTTTACCAAATTGTAAGCTACTCAGATCTTCTTTTTCAACGCGTTGCTTCGACGGGTCAATTTCAAGCCAAAATCATCAAAGAAAAACTGTTTATAGGTAACAGCCTTGCACAAATTTCAGCTAACTTTACAAAGTTTATTTTTCAAAAGGTATTTTTTTCTGGGTCGTAATCCTCAGTAATTTTACCCTTGATGGGCACATATATTTCTTTTTATTTTACTTTTTGGAAAGCTGAAATACGTAAAACAAAAAAATATGAGGTAAGTTAAAAAAGTATAAATTTCAATGTAAAAACGAACAATCTTATAACTACGTCATGTGAGTACAATACCGATGTCGTGTGTTGTTTCATTACTAGTAACAATCTTGAAAATGGTGTTCTAAATTTCATCATAATATTGTTATTACAATATATTCTCTTCGCTATACATAAAAACTCGTCATCATGGTTACCTTACTTGTTAATTTTGTTTATTGAAAACTTGTTGAAAAATGATAAAGTATTAGGAAAATAACAAATTTAACATGACTGCTTACTAAAATGATGCAAAATTTTACAATTTTTGCCATTGAAATGATTCTAAACAGGTAAATGCAGGAGTATTGAGGAATCCCCCCGTGGTCCAAGCCTTGTCGCGGCGGAGGGGCTCAGTAGCT
>CAJQZM010011238.1:0-15294 GCA_907164665.1 Colias nastes | reverse complement strand
ATTTTTCTGCAAGGACGATACGCAACGAAGATTGACAACATTAATCAAATTGACTTAAAGTAATTTTATTATTTTGGATTTGTGATTATCGTTTTTCGTAGAAAATGGTTAGATATTGTGCTGTTTACGGATGTATTTCATCAGAAAAACGCGAATTTTTTTTTACGCTAGTCACAAATGTGCCAACCATAAAGCGTTAACACACACATTTGCAGTCTCTACAGTGTGACTGTCAAAACGATCATTTTGTATGGAGTGTCCGGGGTGTGATTATAGGTAACCTAATAAAATAAATCTCTATAGTCCTTTCACCTTTCACTTGGAAAAATTAAACATATTTCTATTAAATAATTTCCATTTGCACTACTAAGCACAGTAAAATATTGGAATGTATGCTATAAAGAAATTATATTTGTGACACAAATTGTTTTCATAATTCCTGAACGAATGTTAGAAAAACGTTGCCATATACATTTTTTACTGTGTATGGTATTTCCACAGGGTATTTCGGTCTTGTGATTATTTTATTAAATCAAGATAAAACTAACACATCTACTACAAAAACAAGACAAAAACAGATTCTTATAGCACAAATTAATAATTTTAAGTGTTTGAATAGCTGATCATCGATTGCGTAATGTTTTCAATAATAGTTTATGTTGTGTTTATGTTAGTATTTATGGGAGATTTAACATACAGCGCATCACAGAGCAAGAAATATTCTAGGCAGCGCATAGTAACTTTAACATATTATGTCACTAATTGTCAACGTCAATGAAATTTGCTGTATTGTTTATTTTTGCAACTATACCCGGCGCGGCCTAAGATGATCCCTATGACACTGACAGTTATTCTCAAGAGACAAACTTGTAATGGCGTCACCATTAAATTAGAAACGTATTGGAGGCGTCTAAAAATGGCATTTATTAATTTTTACGTAGCTTTATGCCATTACAATGATATTCCGTTGGAATTATAACAATTCTTAACATTTACGAGAAATTATATCAATCTGACTTTACGTTTACGTCCTTCAAAACTTACATCGTTGGCATTTATCGACTAGTGCGGAAAGTATCGATAAACAAATTTCGATAATGGAAACGAGTTCACATTTTTTCCATGCTTAAGCCACAGTATTACAATATTATTTCCTACAGTAAGGAAACGCCTTTGATGTCGCGCGATGCCGCCGCCAGCGTAGGTACTTACGCTGCCACACGAAAATACGCTAGGGTTGCAACAAATGGGAAATAAAACAATTGTGATTATTAATATTATGATGAAATCATTTATTCATATGTACATTCAAAATAATTGCGATTATTAAATCTGATGTAATTATTTGTTCATAAATATATAATTACAGATATTGCACTGCTAATTAATATTATTTACGTGGACACTTTATTTTTGGATGTTCTTAATTGTATATTATACCATTTAACTAAGTAATGCATTCGCATTGGGATGTACAATCTGATTAGAAAATAATGAGGACAACATATACATAGCTTTGATTTTAATTCAACAGATACAATTAATACAATCTTTCTGAAATATTGTTTCCTTCTGGGATTTCAATGTAGATTTACATCCGTAAACGGAACAGTTTTTGCGCGCCATATTAGAATATGTAAGTACCTATGTATAATAAAATTATTACACAAAAATTACGACTGCGTCGTCCTTTCGCGATAGTTAATGCAAACTCAGCGTGATTGCATTAAGCGGCCCGCGTCGCCCGACCCCCCGCCAGTTCCCCTCCGTTTCTCTGCACAAGTACATTCGTCGCCATACTGTAGGAAATATGGTAATACTGTGCTTAAGCTTTCATTCACTATTGAATGGAACAGAAGATCGCAGCATAATTAATTAATTAATTACCGTTCGCGTTAATTTACTTACCTATGATAATATAAGTTTTTTAGAAAAATTAAATGGGGGATTCCATTTTCATGATAAAATAATATACACTGTGTTAAACGGGTTAAAAATTACGAGAAAATGATAAGGTGCATTTTTATGTTTTGGAAAACTTTCGTTTTACTTACCGTTTCGTTTACATAATAGACGTTAAAAATTCATTTTATAATATTTGTAAAAACATGTTTACCGACGTGGCTGAATGCAAACCACGCCTTTGCCTATAAAATAGTAAAGTATCGACACGATCCATCATACGAGCAATCACTAAGACGAACTGTCATAGGGATCATCTTAGGCCGCGCCGGGTATAGGTATCACTATTTAAACAGTTATCTGATAAAACTAACTGGATACCTTGAAATATTTAGCTTTTAACTAAAAAACTAAAGCCATGAAACGCATAAAACGGCATAAAATTAAGCGGGAGGAGCCCGAAACGTCGTACGCTCGGAATGAAGAACACGACCTGGCTTATTACATTCATGATAGAGTTGAACTAATGCATCAAGTATTTTCTGTTCTAAAACACAAGGAACTCAGATCTATGGCACCGGAGTGCGTACGGCACATATCCATTGATGATTTACAGGAATTGTGTACGGAAGAGGTTGGTTAAAATTCATCTTAAAATTTTGTACTTACTAGTCTTATTCTATTGCCTTCTTTTGCCAATTAGTGATGTTTATAGTGTTATATATACATTGAAATTTTTTAAGCTAGAATGATACATTCATATTCTTATAATAAACAGGGTTTTGTAAAGTCTATGTCTATGCTGCTTTAAAGGGTTGACTTTAGAAACGTGCGGCACGAATTTCGGCGCGATTTTAATTTTTATCGATCGATAATGATGCCCCGAAACATACATTAGCGGCTTTTCGTGCGGAAACGTGTAATTACAGAGAAATTTTTTTTTTAATTTTTGAGATTATGTTCAAAATTGTTTGAGTTACATTGACAAAACTACAAGAATTGTGTCTGAAAGAGATAACAAATGTCTTAATGTACATATTAAAAACCATAGTTCATTCAAAAGCATGTTGCTGAGGGGACAACAATTCATACGGATTATTGGCGAGCATATGATTGTTTGGGGCAATATGGGTATGTTCATAAAAAAGTTAATCACTCAGACCCAGACAACCCATTTGTTGCCTCTGACCCATTTGAGTCCCAGTGGCATGTTGTAAAAAGATTTTTTAAAAAAGATAACTATAACCACCCAGCAAACTTCGGTGATAATATTATAGAATATGTGGAGATGATGGGTGGAAAAAAATAAAATGGATCCATTCATTGCCATTGTAAATTGTATCAAACATGTATACAAGATTTGAATAAATAATTATTAAAAAAAAATGTTTTTATTGTATGTATATTGCACACAAATTGTTAATCACAGAAACGAATCTGTCCACCCCGATTCCACGTAGTACTTGTCTGTCATACACTAGAGTGTATTAAAAAAGTCGGAGGCGCGGAGGAGCGTGGCGCCCGCGTGTGCTGAGGAGCAGGCAGAGTCAAGCGAGCCGGAGTGGCTGAGGCTGGTCGCCAAAGGCGACCAAAAAGCCGAAGCTACGAAGGCGAGTGAAGACTCCTGCCTGCAACGAGGTACACGGGGGCAAGCGCCACGTTCTGCAGCGCCGGAGCAGTCAAGAAAGCCCATAATCTTCGTTATATTTCTAACTACATCACTACATAGTATAAAACAAAGTCACTTTCTCTATCCCTATGTCCCTTTGTATGCTTAAATCTTTCAAACTACGCAACGGATTTTGATGCGGTTTTTTTTAATAGATAGAGTGATTCAAGAGGAAGGTTTTAGTATATAATTTATTAGGTTTAAGTCAAAGCGGGCGAAGCCGCGGGCGGTAAGCTAGTATAAATATAATCTCAAAAAAAATTAAAAAAAAATAGAAGGGGGGGTTTCCGCACCCCCCCACTTTATAGGGGGTCTCCCCTTACCTCCCCCCTCCCTTTCCCTCCCCTCCCCCCCCTTAATTCGTGCCGCAAATTTCTAAAGAAATACCGCTTTAAACATTAATTTTAACTTTAAAGAACAACAATTCATAAAAATATATGAATTGATGTAATTAGCTAAATAATCTCTTATGTAATAGATAGCAAACACATATCTAAATATCACTTAATCTTCTGTATATTTGGTTTTATCAAATTAATTCAAAAATTGTTAAACCATTTTATTGAAAAGAAATAGAACAAGAATTTATTTCAAAACGCAATTTATACACCATTTAATAGATAATCAACTTTTACAGCTTCTTGGCATAAGTTCAAAGCGTCTCTGTGCGATCTTGGATGGAGCGGAACCACCGTCCAACACAGAGTCATCAAGCTCTTCACCAGAACACATGGAAACTATATCGTTGGATAGTATATCGTCTGATGACGAGATACTGAGTGAGACTAGCACGAAGAAGAGTAAAAAGGTTTGTTTGTTTGTGTGTGTACTTAAAACAAACACTCAAACATCTATTTATTCAATTATACTTCTTCTAGATTCAATTTTGAATCATCATAACATAGTTTTACCACTTACAACAATACAGCTAGTATTTCTATAGCTTATGTATATCTGTTTAGTGGTTATCATGCATGCATGAAAGAGTAACAAACATACATTCATATTTTCTTATCTTAAGAAATTTCGAACTAATAATTTTAGCACCATATAAAATGTTACATTGGTATGATTTTCACAAAGCTATTGTAATTGCGTAATAGAGTTTCTTCCTGGCTCTTTTCTATACAAAATGCTTTGAACTTATACACTACTAATCCAAAATAAGTATATTATTTCCCAATTTGTTTGATAATATAATCTTCTATGTGACATCCGCAGCACAAACACAAACACCACAAGAGCAAACAAAAGCGGAACCCCGCCCCCGAGGGCGAAGACTCGCGCGCGTCCCGCGCGGGGCTCACAGTATTGGAGTTACTTGAGTTGCAGGCAAGGGCCAGAGCGATAAGGGCTCAACTGCAGAGAGCTAACGGTTAGTGGAACCTGTTTTATTTTTAAAATTTAGTTTTCATAGAATTCAAATGCTTTATGAATACTATAAGTACACAAAATATTCTTTTATGACAAAAGATGCAGTTACGAAATTGTGATCGAATTTTTTCTTTTCTTTAAAAAGATATAATTTATCTACATTTCGCTTTTATTGGGATACCAACTATGTTTTTGAAGTGAAACTTCTTTATTGGAGTGGGAAAAAAAATTAGTGTAACATTTTTTGGTTACGCGTGACATTTTTCCGTTACGCGCCTTTTTCTTATCCCTACCACGCGTGATTCGACGTATTTCTGTAAAGTCGCATTAATAGTAAATTATTTTTTGAAAAATAAGGTCATAAAAAAGTTTCACTTCTTACGTGTGTACACAAGTACACGCACACATTTTTTTTTTAATAAATATAGATGATACCACAAAGTGGTGTTGAATCGATCCTATTCTTAGTTGAATCACATTGCATTTAAATTTATTTAGCTTTTATTATGTGAGTTAAATCATAGTTGTGTGTGATTTGTAATACCGTGTGTAATGAATAAATCGCATTAAAGTCCGTTGAAAATACTTACAAATTAAATGAATTCACAGTACCACCAGAAACAGAAACAACCAATGTACCACAGTCTGACGATGATGAGGTGGTGATCAAAGAGGAAGCCCCTGAGGTGGTGGAGATCAGCAGCGAGGATGAGAAGCCAAGTGTTAAGGAACTTGACAGTGAGTGTAGTGAAAATCTATGTACTGATAATATAAAGTTTGTTTGTTTGAACGAAATTATGTTAGGAACTAATGGATCGTTTAAAAAAATATTTCACTGTGAATAATTATGTAATACTTGATATGTACCACGGGCGAAGACGGGCTGGATCGCTAGTGTTCATTTAAATTGGAATTACTATAATTTTGATTATTAGTTATATACAGAAGTAGTATTAAATAATATAATAAAGAATATGTATATAATAAAGAATTGCTACTTCTAAAAGTATGTTCAATAAGTAATAATTTGCTTGAATCTGATATATATAGCATAATTGGAATAATTACTCTTTCATTTTACCCAATATAATTTAATTCATTTTGTTTGCAGAAAAATTACAAACAAACGGAGAGAAATCAAGTGAAAACGCAAAAACAGTCACAAAGAAAATCAATGATTTGATCATTACAGTACCTCAATCGAAACCCACAAGAAAAATTAAATTAAACAGAACTAAATCCGTTAAAAAAGACGACGAAGTCACAAAAACAAATGCACTAGAAACTGTTACAGCTCCTGCAGCTCCTCCTTCAGCTCCTGAAAAGAAAACAAAGAAAAAGCAAAAGAAAAAAGATACAAAGAAAAACAAAGATGGCAGCGATCAAGATGAGATTACGCTACAACTGTCTGACACAGAGAAAATGGATTTATTAGAAGATTTGGATAGAAAAAGTTCGAGCTCTGAAGATTCTGAAAGCAGTTCTAGTTCTGATGATATAAGTTCAGATAGTTCAGATGAGAAATCTAAGAAAAGTAATACAAAAGATGTTAAAGTTACAAAGCCTTTGAAAAACACAAAAAATGAAGACCAATCTGTATCTATGGACACTGATATTAAAATTGATTATGAAGTTGAGATGGTTAAAGATATTGTAGTAAATGAAACGAATAAAAGTGATGAAACTGTAGTTGAACAAAGTGAAGCTAAAGACACAGATGAATCTGTTAAAGAAATTATCAATAACGAAGTAAATAATAAGGAAATTGCCAATAGTGAAGAAAATAATGCCATAACTACAGAAAGTACTGAAAAAATGGACGTAGATGTTCCAACCGAAGATATACCACAAAACGCTCAATCGAAAGAAACTCCTAAAGAAATAGAAGAAGGTGAAATAACTGAAAACAGTAGAAATCTATCTGAAGGGGAAATATCTCAAGAGAGTATCGACGTTAAAGAAACAGCTACAAATACACAAGATGTCGTCTGCATTTCAGACGACGAGAAGAAAAGTAAAAAGAAAAAGAAGGAAAAGAAGAAGAAGTCCAAAAAGTCGGATTTTCGCGAGAGCGCTGATCAAAATTTCT
Organism: Colias nastes; assembly: GCA_907164665.1. Classification (NCBI taxonomy): domain Eukaryota; kingdom Metazoa; phylum Arthropoda; class Insecta; order Lepidoptera; family Pieridae; genus Colias; species Colias nastes. Next base: position 8,260 of record CAJQZM010011238.1, on the reverse strand, counting down.
ATAAAAAAGATGCAACTGATTGTGTAGAAGCTAAAATTACGACAGAAAACGATACAAAAACAGGTAAAAATCCAGGCACAGATTGTGAAGACACTCAAATTATAGACACGGACAAAGATAATATAAACACAGATAAAAAAGCAGATACAGATTGTATAGAAACTCAAGTTATAGACATAGAGGAAGATACAAAAACAGATAAAAAACCAAATGCAGATTGTGTAGAAACTGAAAATACAGATTGTGTAGAATCGAAAATTACAGATACAAAAACAGATATACTAATAATAGATAAAGATAAAGATATAGAAAGTACAGATGACGTATTCGAATATTTAGAACTATCCGACGATTCGTCGTGTTACGAAGTTGAAGGAATATCCGTTTTATCAAAAGAACCAACAGCGCAAGAAATAGCGGCGCTTTCTGCTAAAATAGACGAAATAGATAGAGATGAAGTTATCACAGAAGAAGAGATAAGGGAGTACGAACAAAATATGGAAGCTGAGAAAGAGAAAGATTCAGATCAAGTAGAGAATATATCATGGAAAGATAGATATCTCGAAAGCAAGAAGGTTAAAAGTGTGTTAAATACTGCAAATATTTTGAATGCGTTGAGAAAGAAGAATAAGGAATTGAAACATAAAATAGAAGAAGCTAAAAAGGCAATCGTAGAAACGATAGAGCCAGAAGTCCCTCAAGAAGTAGAAAATACATCTAATGTCGTTGAAGGATCTATAGATCATTATAACACGTTGGAAGGATCGACGAAATTCGTAGATCCCGTCAAAGAGGTGGAAGAAAAGAAGGTTTCGAAGGAAATGAAAAAAGATGCGAAACAATTGTTGAAAATGTATAAGAAACTGCTGAAATACAATGATATGAATAAAAAGAAGGATCCGAATAAAAAGAAAAAGAAAAAACAGAAGAAGAATAAAGATAAAGATAAAAATAGTAATTAATTTAATTACATATGTAGTTATGTATAAAAACATTATTTTTAAAATACTTAATTGTATTATTTCTATATTTACATATTTAAAGTTAATAACTACAAATTATCCGCTCTCCACTGCAAGTATCGCGATAGAACATCCATTAATAAGGGGTTATATTATTAAATATAAATAGTATCACTTTATACGTGCAGTACAGATATAAATACTAAAATATGTGTTGATAATAAATATCAATGAATGCTATTTAGTTATTAAAAATTATGTTCAAATCAAACATAACAGCAATCTGATATGAAGGAACAGGCCTTTTCCATCTGGAAAGGAAAATTCCTAACGCCCTCTGCGTTAGCTATTTTATCTTAGAAAATAAGTAAATACCTACTTATGGAGTAACTAATTATTACTAATCTATGATGCTAAATAAACACTTACCTTAATAATTGGAAATTAGTAAATGAATTCAAAACAAATATCCATATACCCGCATGCACATTTTTTTGGGCAAAAGTTTACAACATTTAAATTCGAATACCATTACCATAATAAACCTGCTGTTAAGTATTCTGATTTCTGTGGTTTAGAGAAAGTATACCTACCTCATGGACGTATAAAAAAAGACGGACGCCGTTTTACGAACAAACAACGTGAAGCCACCGTAGTAAGCTAGCGATCGTGTAAATACAATAAACACGCACACACTCTCACCATAGTAAGCTAGTCGGCCGCCATTACGTTGCGAGCTTCCGAATGATTAACTGCGTCACTGTTCCAAAATAAATATTTAAAATGCCGTCTTGAGTTGTTAAATGGTGTCGCAACAGTACAATTTTGAATAAGAAGTCTCAGGGGATTACATTCCACAGGTAAGCAAGTTATTTCTTTTATGTTTTAATGACAAAATTATTACGTCAAAATTTATAGAAAAAATCCTCTACGGAAAAAATACAGCCGCCATTGTTGTCAGGACAGCTGTTGCCATTGTGTTGCCATTATTCGAAAATTTCATTCTCCCAAAAGTCGGGGAGTTGATGTAAAGTTAATTAATTTTAAAATACGCTAAAATAACATTTTATTAATCCATATTTCTTTAATTTAATTTTACCTCCACATCCACTCAGAGAGTTAACACACCCATTGTTATTTTTTGTAAAGAATATGCTCATTATACTAATGGTAATTTTGCTGCTTTTAAATATTTTTATATGCATAGGTTAATAGGCTGCGTTTTTATATCGTGATCCCCGAATTTCGTTATTTTGTGCTGTTTAATTGATAGCGGGTAGTGACTTTTCATAACAAACTGCTTTTCATTTTCGCCGGAAATGCGTAGTTTTTGTGAAAATCGAAAATGAAAATTTTTTTCAAGGTTATTTTTGCACTAAAAACGCAACTTTCAACTAATATCTGAAGCCATTGTCGTATCAAAATGTCTAATTCCGCTCACACGCAATATTTTTAAAAATAAATTTTCGTACCTATGAAATTATTAACATAATATTACAATAATTTATTTTATTATATTTTTAACTAGAATTTATTATAGCCAAAAATCGTTCATATTATGTCATCCAAGTTTGTTCATTCACATCAGATTGGATAGTATGACGCAGTTCACAGATTAGCAATACAAATTTAATAACATATGATAGAGAATGTCACTTTAATACACATAATGCTTCAGTTTTTAAAAACTATCAAACTATTTCTATTGTTAAAATAGGAAGCGAGGAGCGAAAAAAAAGCTACTTAGGTTTAAATAACTTGTTTTTATTTTATTTGTGTATCGTTAAATTTTTGTTAATATCGTCAAATACTTTTAGGTTAAAGTGATTTTTGACGTGACAACGTCTTAAATTAGGTTGCGGCTGGGAGTCACTTATGAAAAAGTGTAACGCTCGGTAACGTTACGATGAGTCACCGAACGAGAGAGAGGCCCGCCGAATGCCTTGCGTCTCTCTCCCACTCAACTATGATCGAGAAAAAGACGTTGTCACGTAAAATCTTCGCCCGTAAAACCGACTTTACAGGCAACCATTTTTTGTTTTTGACACATTCATTTTAAAAATCACTTTAAATTATCTATAATCTACAATCGTGAATCACGTCATTTTACATTTATTATCTGTGGCATGTCGTAAATACAAACATAAATTTTTGGTCAAATTTAAATAATGTAATGAAATTGTTGTAAATAAATTAACAATCCGGCAATATATTTAAAAATATTGCATGTGTGCGAGACACACGTGTGAGATTTATTTAAAGTTTATTTTCAGTACAAAAATAACCTTAAAAAAATAATTTTCACTTTCGATTTGCACAAAAACTACGCATTTCCGGCGAAAAAGAAAAGCAGTTTGTTATGAAAAGTCACTACCCGCTATCCATCAATCACCTCAAAATAATTAAATTCGGGGATCATGTTTCAAAAATTTAACCGTTTAACATTCTAATAGTTAGAGTACACATAAAATGTACAACAAATTGAGAAATAAAAATACTAAAGCGTGGGGTAATTTTAATGCATCTGGCAATCAATCTGGCACACACACATGGATGTGTCGCCGCCATTACTAGGCTTCACTCAATGTTTAGGCCGTAGACAGTACGGTTTAGGCGATATACCGTCCGTCTTTTTTTATACGTCCATGACCTACCTAATATTTAAAATATGCGCCTCTTTTGATTTTTCTTTTTAATTTTTTGTGAGACTTCAAGTGGCAACTGGCAAGCCTTGTGATAAGTTAATTAAATTTTCATTACGTTTTCGTCTAAAATATTTAATTGAATACATAATAATAAATTATACTGGAGTAGATTGTATAGGTCGTGTTGTACACTTAAATTCACAACTTAATTTTTTTGCATGTTAATTTATTCATTCATTTATTAACACTAGCAATATCATTGTGAAGCCATTAGCCAAATTACAAGACGAATCGTTTTCAAAATGGCCGCCATTCTATAGACATTTACAGCTTGCAGTATTTTGATCAACTGTTTTTAATTCCTAACTGCAAAATTCAATAATAATTAATAACTGTGATATAGCTAGTGAATGAATCGTTAATTGTGAATTTTATTGAAGTGACTGGGGGAGTATTTACTTAGTGAAGGACTAAAAAGCAGACAATCGCATGGGGTTAACAAAATGACGCAGTTTTTACCCCCAAACTTGCTTGCATTGTTTGCGGCGAGGGACCAAATCCCTTACTTGCCGCCTGCAGCCAAGTTACCACACGAGAAGAAACAAAAAGGCTACGATGGAGTCGGCGCTTTTCTCAACGTGTTTGAGGTTAGATATTACATTATGCATTATTGATGCATTTTCTCTATTATGCAAATTAGCGTTAAAGGGTGTGTAACACATGAAGCGTAGAACATTTTTGATCGATTTTTACTGTGTTTGCTGAGAACTTATGACCATATTATGATAATAGAATGTAGCTCTCCAACTAGCATAAATGGATCAAGAATAAATACCATGTCATTATCATTCTATAGCCTGGTTTATCTTGTAATCATCTACAATAATGAAGTTAGAACATAATTTGAGTTTGCCATATTACATTCATATTACAAAAATAAGTTGTATACAATTGCCTCAAATACAAACTGAATCTCTATCAAAAAGTAATGTACCGACTTCACACAAGAACAACAGCTGTACAAATTTTATCTACCAGATTATTTGCTGTTATAAAAATAGTTTGTAAAATCAACTGCATTGATCAATCCATTTTATAATATTGATTATAGTAATTATAAACACAAGTTCATACAAATTTTGAACAAATTGCATTAGAAATTTATTTTAAATTGTTGTTCTGCGTAAGTTTATCCTAATTATTGAGGTAATTAGCTTCTGTTGTAATTAAAGTTGCTGAAAACAACTTTTTAAAAATAATTCAATGTACCGAATATTTAGATTTCTTTTTCTGTTGGGAATTGAGAAGCATTGCATCTTTTCAAAAGATAATTTATGATGACATTTTATAACCATAATAGAAGATAAAAGAAGTATAGATTGTTTTCAATAAAAACCAAGCCTTTTTTATAGTTTTCTGTCAGTTCAGCTGTTATTGAATCCCACTAAAACATTTTCATGTAAAATATTGCCTAAGACTTTCAAGCTCTCGGAAAAGAAAAGATCTAATGTAGAGCCAAGCGTCTAATTATACAAGCCGTAAATATTTAACAAACTATACCTTAGTTAAACTGTAAGACTTGACGGTTTTGTTACACGTTGCTTGACTTGAAATAGAAACTGTGACGTCAGAACAACACTGATGGCATCAAGGGAACAGTGCCTGTAGCATCTCTTCTTTCACGCTACAAGTATTCTCTAAAAAAAAATGTGTGCGTGTACTAGTGTACACACGTAAGAAGTGAAACTTTTTTATGACCTTATTTTTCAAAAAATTATTTAGTTACTATATGCAACTTTACAGAAATACGTCGAATCACGCGTGGTAGGGATAAGAAAAAGATGGCGCGTAACGAAAAAATGTTACACTAAATTTTTTGCCAACCCCGATAAAGAAGTTTCACTTCAAAAATTCTCTAAAAAAAAATAATAATCAACATACAGTTTTGACTTATTCAACCTATTCCACAGCACCCATCAGAAACCCCCCCGCCCACGCGCGTGGAGACCCGCGAGGAGCGCCTCGAGCGCCGCCGCCGGGAGCGAGCCGAACAAACTGCGTATAAGTTGGAGCAAGAGATCGCGTTGTGGGACCCCAGCATTAACCCACGGGCCACGGGGGATCCGTTTAAAACGTTGTTTGTTGCTCGCGTGGTGAGTTGTATTGATATTATATTTTTTTAGCTCATTAATTTATTCTAATCTATATTATTAATTTTTATATTATTAAGCTGAAGAGTTTGTTTGTTTGAACGCGCTAATCTCAGAAACTACTGGTCCGATTTGAAAAATTATTTCGGTGTTAGATAGCCCATTTATCGAGGAAGGCTATAGGCTATATATCATCACGCTAAGACCAACAGGAGCGAAGTAATGCGGGTGAAACCGCGGGGCGAAGCTAGTAATATATATAGCTTAGTAGTTGTGAATTCCCGTGTCCCCTAGTGGGGGGCAGATGCATTATGCATACATCTGTTTCACTGATCGATTGACTTTATATTGTTAAAAACTATGAAAAATGGGGCGGATTGATAGACAGACAGTAATATGAAAATACTCATAATGAAATTACATTAAACATATAAATACAATACATTTTGAAAAAATTATAAAGAATAGAAATAATCGATCACAAGGTGGGATTCCAACCCGCGTCTTTCGCCGTACCAGGGGCCACCCATTGTAATGGATTTGTGTCATCTTGTTGTTTAAATAAGTAAATAAATTAGCCCTAGAGATCATATACTTTAAATATTTCTTACAAATTTAAATTATATTATGCAAGAAATTTATTTAGTATCAATATTTACAAACTAAATATAAATATTGACTTTCAGAACTATGACACATCTGAGTCGAAACTCAGAAGAGAGTTTGAGGGGTATGGACCAATTAAAAAGGTGAGTTTATTTATTTAATATATTATTTATATGTTTTTGTATATAGGTGGCGTTTATAATAACGAAGAAAGGCAAAATCGTGCATAGCAAAAGTTTCAGCATTAAAACATTTTTAGTCACTTCTAACATTATGTGTCAGTAAATTATAGGTACATATATTAAGTTTGAAATGATTCGTGATTTAGTTTTGTTTCAATATAAAGTTGTACTTTCACATTTTTTTTTAATACAATATTAAAATTCTTCATTAATATAAGTATAACAGCAATATAATTTACTCTGTGACAACGACTTTCTAAAGAATTTTAAACGTGATTCATTAATAGCGCATTCTAAAATTTCTAAAAATGCGGGTAGTTTAAATAATTCGATAACCAATTTGCCAGATATACCTAGTGTATAACAAGGAGGACGGCAAGCCGCGCGGCTACGCGTTCATCGAGTACGAGCACGAGCGGGACATGCACTGTGAGTACACACACACAGATATACATACACACACACAGATATACATACACACACAGATATACATACACACACACAGATATACATACACACACACACACGAATATACAAACGGATAGATACACACACAGACGCAGATACGCATACATAAACACGCATACATTTATACAAAAACACACGAAGATACGCCCGCACACAGACACGCATAAGGATACGTACACAGATACGTGTACTTAAACACGCACACACACGTACATATGTACACAAAAACATATTATAGTGGTGGCACTTTAATATTCGATCAATATATGAATTTTTGACATTTTTTTGTGATGCCGTTACAGAAACGTTTTTTTCTGTAATGGCGTCACAAAAAAAAAATGTTAAAAGATATTATAATGCAAGTTAAAGTGTGACCACTAAGTATGTAATAATACATAAAAAATATAAAATATTTGTCGAATGCATATATTTAGAGCCTTTAATAAACATTTTTAATCTGTGATTAAATCTTTTCTTATCTTTTGTCTCTTTCTCTCTCGAATTGAAACACAAGAGAGAAGGAGACAAAACATTAGATTTATTAGTAAGTGGGTTAGGATGGAATATATTGTTTGAGCGGGCTGTATTACCATTTTGGAGGGATTTTAAATTTATTACACATATTTTAAATTTTTTCTGTCTGACTAAGAACAATTAACAGGCTTCTTATTTAGACAAAATATAACATTATGAGATTAATTGTATTGAATAACAAAATTGAACTCCAAGTTAATGACGTGATTAATGATTTATCATTATCTAAATTTTTGACAATAATTTTAACATATTGACGACTGAAGTCTAATAAGCAGTGCTTCGAAAAATGTCATTAACAAAACTTCTTAAGGAATAATGATGTTCGATAACGATTCGTAATCACTAACTGACTGACTTTAAGTAAAAGTTTGTTTCAGTAAATTTATGAAAGCGCATCATTATACAGACTTTGATTAATGATAAATTTGAATCCGTTTAATAGCAATAGTATTGACTTCAACTATAAAAGCGAATGCATGATTTTTATCAAATAATAACAAAAAGTCGAATCGTTACACAAATTTCAAAACACAAATGACACTATAATATTTTTATCGTTGTCGCCTTTTTTTTGGCAATTTTGAATGTTTTTATTACTAAAGTACGGCCAACGAGAAGCGATACCAAATGTAAACAAAACACATGCAAGGTCATTGGGAATTGCAGGGGTGCGTAACTTTTTGAAAGTTGGATTTATATAGTTTAAAAAA
>CAJQZM010011237.1:0-26695 GCA_907164665.1 Colias nastes | reverse complement strand
ATCAAGTTCATACAGAACGGAATTTGTTAATTGGGACAGATGTAACTCTGATTTCGGTACTATCTTATCTCTACATTGAATAAGTTAAATGTAGAGATAGTCATTGGATAACAACAGGCGCGTGTATAATTACAATTTATTACTACATAATTTTATTTATATAGTTACATGTATTTTCCACTAGGTTCAATATTAGAATCTTCCGCCCTTGAATTTTTAAGGTATTAAATTGTTTGGCTAATGTATAGTTTAACTTGTCAATATTAAAGTTCATTATAAATGTGCTCTTGCTCTCTGTATCAAATACATGCAATGCAATATATACAATTTTTTATTATGTACATACTGCTAAAAGAACGCTAATTTCCCATAAACAACTACCCCCCCCCCCTTTCAATCTTACATCCTTAAATAAAAAACACCCGGTACAATGTCCAGCGCATCACTTGACTCGATTCGAATCGTTTCGCACCTCCCTAAAGTGGTCCCTTTCTCACGCATGCGCCGGTCGATTCCACACTCGGTCAGTGGGCCGGTATGGGACTTCAAAAACAAACAGCTTTTGTCCCAAACGGGGGCAGACAGCGAGGCGCCTCTTTGTAATTGGTAAAACGTATTGTGTTTCGCACCTGTGGCTCGAAATCCTGTCGCCAAGACGTTTCATTTGACGCTTCGGTCACAAACTCGCCAAAACTTGGAACCAAACTCTGGCTTGACCTTGTACGGAGACGGCTTAAATAGAGCGATCAACATTTGTACGAAAATATAACACTCAAACTGTTTTACGTGGCATACAATTTTTGCGAGCAATTTGGTACATTTTTAAAACATCTATGTCACGACACGATTCAGCTTCATACGTTTTAAGATCAAAGAACAAGACCTATTGCTATGTTGAATAGCTAAGAAACATAATATTATTATACATAATAATTCCAAATTGTAGAGACATAGGAATCACACATCTCTACAATCATCATATCAATCTCATCAAAGAGATCGGACCGTAAAAAGTAGATCAGTCTATCGTAGTTTAACTTAAGATTATAAGAAAATTAATTTATTATGAAATTCAGTACATCAAAAAGACATCAAAGGATAAATAGGCGGTTCTATAAAAAGAAAGTCTGGGTCCTTAAATTCGGCATAAAGTGGAGAGTGTTTAATTAACAAGTCTCTTTAGAAACCTGTAAATTCGAGAAATAATTTTGTAATTTGAAAACTATCTTTTATACGTTAAACTATACAAGAAAACTTATTAAAAACCCTAACTTCGCAAATCAACTAAGTATCTCTCTCTTCGCTCTTGTTTTAATGCTTATAAAATAAGAATGCGCTTTAATTAAAAATATTAATAAAAATAAAATACAAAGATGCCGATATTTCATTATTTTATACTTAAACTCACATATTTATTAATTCAACCACACTTATTTTAAGATATTTTCGTCACAATACAACTACATATTTTTAAACATATAAACATCAATGACTCTTGCAATAGATAACGTCGTATTTGAAAATAATCAATCCAATTTTATTATCTTACTACTGAGAATTGAGTTTTAATAACTAAGAGTTATGATCGATACATCAGATTTTAATAGGATACTGAAGGCACATCTTCTGAATAATTAAAATAAGTTTATATCTAGACTCTACAATGTAGAGTCTGTTATTGTTTCTTATAACTACACTGTTAATAAAGTAATATTTTTGTGAAATTAAGCGCTTTGTCAAACAATATTTAAAAGATCAAAGACTGTATTTTTTAATTACTTGTTTTTGAAAGAAATGTAGCGCAGAAAATTCTTTAAAAGTGACCTCTGTCAAGGCTTTAAATTAAGAAGGTGTCTACACGAATTAGAGTTAAAGGAGATAATTTGTGTATTTTTGCTAAAATTAGTAATATTTAGTTAACAAGCTGCTTAAGTATATTTATTATCTAGGCATTATCTAGGTATATCATTGTGACATAATTTGAAACATACAATAAATTTATAGACGATAAATTAATAATATTAATAACCCAATCATATTGATCACAAAAACTTACACTGAAATCTATTAATACTCTGAAATTATCGAGCCATATCAATTGCTAGTCTATAGATTTTTATCATAATATTATAGATAGGTTTAATAAAGGGCCGTTTCGGTACTTGCTGATAAAATCCTTGATAGCCTATTTAACACTTTGTTTTCATATATTATTTGTCATTTTAACGCGTATGTAACTGTGAAACTAATAATAGAGACTGTTAAAATAATATTAATTAATTTATCGTTAGAGTTGTGTTTTAGTTATTTCATCCATAATGTTGCCCAATTGATTCTACATTTTTATCTAAGTACAATTAGGGTCCTCTGTAGAAACTGCTTTCCGAACTGGTGGTAAATTATTATTTTTCAGTATTTTGACGATTCAAAAGTATATTCAAATAAATAAATGTTTTTGAAAATAAAGTATACTTCATTCATTCAACGTGTTTTACGTTTTATGACCACCAAACGGTTTGACAAGCCAGAACCGGCCCAAATGCAGGCACTCCTGATTCCCGTGAAAGTTTTATTTGAACGCGACCACTCTGATTTTTGTATTCCAATTCTATCCAATTTGTTTTCACTCCGAAGTTAGATTCCGTTTTCCGGTTATATTGTTTTGTTTGATTTACAGTGTTGAATTGTTACGTTCTTAGATAAATTCCAAATAAAATACGAATAAATATGTGAAACTCTATGGAATAATAATTGCTATTTAATAATATTCATAAATACTTTGATGAACGAGTGGATGAAATGCGAATATCAAATTAAATGTTTTGTGAATTTTATAAGTTACCCCTTTTTATTGGATGTTCTGTATTTCATGGATAGGTAATTTGATCTTAATGATTATATCTTCTAATCTTTATACAATAAAAAATATTCATTAATAAATAAATATACGTGTATTTTTTAACGTCCGCTCGCCCGGCTTAAAATTTTAATATTATTTTCTTTATATACTGCCGATTTAATACTCTCGATTGAAAGATTAAACATCCTATACCTCCTCATGATCATAGGATCAAAATCATAGGATAAAATTTAAGAGAATTATGTGAAGTAAATAATTAGGCAGTACAAAAACATTCAAATATTTTAGTTTTTTCTATCTTATAAGGGCTAATCAAAATTTAACTCTTTCAGATCTACATGCTGTATTTAGCATTTATTCATGATAAGTCAGTTTTGCATTCGCACAAAAACATTGAGAAAGCTTTCATTAAATCGTCATACTCGTTTATGCCGTATAAGCAATTTAGCTATCGATTTTCGATTCACGCTCTCATTTCTGAAAAACTTCAAGCGTCCATTTATAAGGGAAAATGGGTTGAAATCTGCCGACGACACACGGAGTAAGGAGTGCAAATAACACGATGGGAAATCGAGAAATTTCTTAACAGGTGTTCCATCATCGATACCGATTATAGTGACAGTGATGGACTGTATTTTGTATGTATCGATATTATGGTCAGGGATTAATCTATCGATATAATTTGTATTATGCAAGTCATTAATCAAATCTAAAAATAGAAGATTATGTGTGAAATGTTTTAAATATTTAATTGTTTTAAGTGTATCTCTATGTATAAAATGATATAAGAAAGCGCTGTCTGTGTACACTGTTGTTACACGTTCAAAATATCGTTATAGACTATTTTTATCTTATATTTTCTCTCATAAGTCGTTACATACAACGACTAAAATAATAACTTTTCAAATGAATCATCAAAATCTCATACAAATGAATTATTGATAAATATTTCTCCGCTGTCCCTTCCGATACAATAAAAGCGAAATAATAACAATATTTAACCAACTGTTCATGTTCAACAAAACATATTTATCATACAACAAAAACACGGCCAAATAGGGCAAGGACTGAATGTGAGAAGTGAACCATTATACGGAGTCAAATCGCCTGTTAATTGATTTCTCCTTATGTAATGGTAGGTATCTATCGATAAATTGTTGGCACTGGCCCAACACTAGCGGAAACTCCCCACGATGCATTGGGACCACAAGATTAAAACAGATCCTATTATTTTTGAGATTGCAACATTATGAAATGTTGGATTGCATTTTTTTAGGGTTCCCCATTTCGTTTATTGTTTGGATGAGTTTTATTGTTTATCATTATGGAGCGTAATATGAAAGTACATTTTTTGGCAGTTACTAAATGTAGGAACTTTGCTATGTTGTAACTTTTTACCTTTTCTTAAAAACTGTTCTTTTAAATTCATTTCATTTTTAAAAGCATGTTTCTCAGTATTACCTTTACACGTTTTATTAGTATTTGGCAAAGATTTTGAAAACAGGCATTTATGTAACAAAACAACATAATTAATTAAATTCTATACAAAAAAACCTTAGATAAAAAATAAATCATTTCGTTTTTTACTCCAAGCGCACCGAGTATTTTAATAAAACGAATAAGCTTCTAAGTTCCATCAAAGCTCACAATCAAGTCCCGAACTTAGCACGGCACGTGTGAAACACTGTATACCACCAACAAAGTATAGAAAAACGTACAAACCGAATTAATCCGTATTCTGATTGTATAAAGCGCAAATTCATACGCTGCACACGTTTCATTTGGGCTTTGCTAAAAGTTTGTTGTACCAATTTGAGTGCCGTGTTAGACATTCAATTTTTTCATGTTGACCTTAACGTAGCGGTTGACCCAATTATATGTACTGTTTTGTAGTTTTCACGAATTTCTATAAAGCCTTTGCGTATACGTATTGCTTTTTAGTTAACCTTGTTATTATTTTAAATTTTAGCAAACATTCCTTTGTAGAAAAGTTCTGTACCTATAAAATAAATATATTTAAATAATTTAAAGCAAGCCCTAAATTGAGCTCTAGTTGTTAATCAAAATATTGAGCCATACATACATAATAAGTTTTGAAAAGAAAAGTTTTTAATAATAATTCAAACCACACAAGTACCTTGAAATGAGCAGCCATTTAAAATTCGTAGTATTCAGCAGGTAAACTACGCTTTATAAATATGTATACGAATTTAAACAAAACATAACATTTGCGAAGTTATTAAAAGCGACGCAATTTCGCCGATAAATTAGAGCGAACGCGACAAGTTGAGAAATTAGCAACATTTCTATTCCTAACTGGGAAGGTTCTAGACACTAAGTGGCGTCTTCTAAACAAACTTCGATAACTATCGTCACGATATCTTGTACTATTCGTTTTATTACATTTTTTAAATAACACTTGAAATTGTCTTAATTTTAAAACTTGGAAATTTTCGTACTTCATTAATTGGAGATAGAATTTATAAATAGAATATGGAAATTTAAAATCTGAAAGCATATTATGAAAAAATTAACAAGTTTGTCTGTTTGTGAAGATGAATGAAACGGCTGAACGAAATTCAATGAAATTTGGCACAGAAATAGATTTGGTCTTGATTGTAAAAGAAGTTTAGTTGATTTAATAAATGCTTGAGTTTGATTAGCACAATAAAAGCTACTTATACAGATATAACGTATACGAATTTAACAGACGAGCGAAATATGTATTCATCCATTTTACAACATATTTTCTTTCATAAGGAAATAATTCGTATTTATTATTTATTATTTGCATACTATGTATATATACAAAGGTACAGAATAAAAATGGTGTAGTTACTGAATTAATCAAGTCCATCTCTATTTTATTTAAATTTCGTAGATTTACCCATTACCTTAAATAAATAATAGTGTTTCAGATGTAAAAAAGCAAATTACATCGTACCATATTTCGAGTTAGCTAGTCTGTATTTGGTTTACCTCGACGTATTTTAGACCTCAATCAGGGTTCCTTCACCTTCGCAAATAAGCTATTAAGAATTTAAATTACGTACACAAATATATAACTACAAAGAACAAAGCATTTACAGAGTAGGTAACAAAGTCACTATCTAACTTTCCTGAACATTTGAAACTTTAAATGTATTATATACAGAACCAATGCGGATCTGTGCAGACTATTTTTTCTAAAAAGAGCGCGTTTTTCAAGTTTATTCTATCCACAAAAAGCTACATCCAGCGAAATTCAGAGTTGGGTTTGTTTTGGGCTAAACCATTCACCAAATATAATTTTTCTCATTGCTCCAAATTGAAATGGCCCGCGGTTTCAATCTGCCTGAAGTATTAGGTTATAAGATTAAAAATTGGATTAGCTGCGAGCGGATTAAAATGGTTTCACAAATATTGAAGTTTTTATATGAATAACTTTATTTCGAAATGAATTGAAAGCCTACATGTGGTTGGTGGAACTTGAAATCGTTTTCATATAAGCTGATGTGTGTTTATTTACGTATTTTATTTTGTTGATTTTCATTTATTTACTGACACTGAAATTTTTCATTTCTAAGAGTTATTATCATCAATCATCATGTGTAGTGTATCTACATAATATTATGTGCACACGTGATCAACAAAATCTAGAGATATTTTGTATGTATTGTATCAAATACATATTATATAAAAATCTATGAAGAATTTTGTGATATTGTAAATTGAAGAACTCGGTCGGTCTTCAATAAATAATAAAAATATTTTAGGATAATTTTTTACTTGATTAATAATGTTCTTTTTTCTCAAAAACTTCGATGATGAAACTTTTTAAATAGAACTTATATACATAATAATATTATGTTTTCCAATTTTCGTCAATATTAATACTTTTGAAACAAAAATACTTATACTTATTGACAAACGTGAATAATGTTATCTTAAAATCCATGATAAGATAGAGCTTGTATAGAGCCCCAAGAGCATAAAGCTTTTCGCGACATAATAAATTATGGCAGCCCCAAAATTTCCGCCAAAAACTTGAATGTTCTCAATTAACAAATTCACCTACTCAAGTAGTTACAAATTTTCAACTTGTAAATATTTAGACTAGTCAAATTATCTTTAGACAAAGTAATTCAAACGTTAAAATAAGTGAATTGTAAAATTCTTTGAAATAAATATCTCTAAACCTAATTCATCATGGATTAGTTGTTCTCGTCAAAACATCTCAAATGCCTTAACTAATTAGGTACGTCTAGTAATTGCGTGAAATACCATCTTACCACTAAAATGTATTTCTTAGAAATAGTTTTTCACCTAGAGCTTCTTATTTTTGGACGTTAATAATAGTTCAATGAAGCTTTTAGCTTTCCTCTTAATCAGGAGAAAAATATGTTTATCACAAATAGGTATTATAATAAAAAAAAATTTAAACGTGTCTCATTTAAAAAGAACTAAAAGTAAATTCCCACATCTCAACTTATTTAAATTTACGTGAATAGTGATGATTTTGTTATCTGCTAGTTGGACAGACGATACACGAGTGAAATTATTCCATAATATATAAAAAAAAATTATCCTAAAATTATTAGTCAAACAAAGAAAATTTCTGTAGCGGTACAGTTTTTTTTATTTTTTTATTTGATAACGGTGACGATTGGCATATTTCTTAAACATTTTTACTATTAATTGAGTTTTGAAGAAAAAACATCACTTTATCAAAGATAATCGAATGTAAGCCACTTGTTATAAAAAAAAACTTGGAAAAAACCATTGAGATATACATATGGAGACGACACCGCCTACATCACTTATGTTCCGCTCAACATACGCCATATGGCGTAACTGCACGCTCATTTTTTATTTGTTTTAAAGTGAAACGCATCAAATATGCCTTCGTGTGTGTTACGATATTGCACAAATAATAGAAATAATACGGAAAAGTGCAAAGGAATAACTTTCATCGGTAAGTACCTAACTAGATAATAATTTTTAAAACTTAGTTAGAGCAAAAAAATGGCGCACAGATTTTGTTCGTGGTGTCTCCTCCATACGTAGTAATATTATCTCAATGGAAAAAACACGCCTCTTGGGCATGCGGTACTTTGCGATTAATTTTACTTAATCGTTATTAAACTTCAACTTTTATCAAAGAATAAGAATTTTCCTAAACGAGAATTAACTTAAAAATTAAATTCCTCAGAGTACGCGTAATAATTATTTTAGAGATAGTCGAGCGAATTTATGTGTTTACAAAGTAAGTAGAATCAAGAGTTTCCGCCTCTGGGACAGTCAGGATAAGGCGGGGTTCCCATTGTCTTATGTAATGTTTTTTATTTGCTATATATATATTTATTTTTAGTTTTCAATATTATCGACATGGCTTAAAATGCTGGGATTCGGAAACATGGCAACAAAAAACCATTTTAACAATATTTCTTATGAGATAGCTGTGAAGCGTAGGATGAAGCGTTCTTCAATTTATTTATGAAAAAAATACCTACCTAAACTTTATTTTTAACAGACATCAAATAAATAAGAAATGTTAGAGATATCTGCTTATATTAATACGATGTATTGGTGTCATATTGTTTTTTTATACATAGCATTTATACGAAAAATGTGAATAAACACTATACATATTTTTATTATAATATGTAAAGTGAATGCTAAAAAAAAGCATTTAAAGTTAAAGTTATTCATCGTACACAGACTATCTCCATTGCGATATACGCGATTTAAACACCCTATAGGCTGAGTCAATAAAATTATTACAACAATTTCAAGTTAAGGTGCGATTAAACGACGCGGGCTAGCCCGATCCTACGCGAGCCGAGCCGTCCGTGGAAATGCGGCTCGGCTAAATACGGACGCAAGCCTGCTCGTTTAAACGACGCGGGGTAGCACGATCCTACGCCAGCCGAGCCGTCCGTGGCGGCTACACATCAATACAAAATAGACAGTGACATCTGTTTAGACGGCGCGTATTAACACAAGCCGAGCCCCGCGCCTTTGATCTGTGTCGAAAAAACCGACAAGTGATGGATCGTGCAAACTTTGCCGAGCCGCGCCGAGCGCAGTTGTTTACACGGCGCGTGGCGCGGCGGACCACGAGCCGAGCTAGGCTCGGCTCGCGTGTTTGCGCGTCGTTTAATCGCACCTTTAGAATTCTAAAGATACGCATGAAGTAAATATTAGATGTGCACGAATCTTAACATCTAAGCGACCGCTAGATTAATTATTTAGGGTGCGAGTGAAGGCTTTGTTTTGTACAAGTTGGTCTCCAGACGCTTTATACACGATACCTTAATTGTTCTTGGTGTATTGACTAGTTTAGCCTTGATAAAAAATATTTCTTGTTCACTAGAATTGTGGCCTAAACGTGGGTTCAGCTGAGTTGTATAGAAGACGTGTGGTAGGTAACTGCCTACCATAAGAAAATATATTATGAACTTATGCCTAAAATCTATATATTCCTATGAGCTATATTTAGGTATCTAAACATCAAATGCATTTAAATCAAATACATGAACCTTGATTGAACCATGATTTTAACAAAGACGATGAACCTAAGTGCTTTTCTTTAAATAAGTATTCGATAGGGATGAGTAGATCCGTCAATTTTGTGGAAAGTGTTTTAAAAAGTAAATTATTATTTTTTTCATTAGTGTTATATTATGTTTTCAAGACATATTTGAAAATACTTTGAAGGTGCGCCAATCAAACAGCTGTAAACACTTGTTAAAACTTATCCTATAATCGATAACGAATGTATCGTTTGCTTACAAGTAGGTATGAGGTGATGTTATCTATTATTTTTTTACAGAGCCAAGAAATATCAAAATGTCGATAAATGCCTACTTATATTGCATACGGTACCTACGATCTCGATATGATTGACTCCCACGCTTACATTAGAGAGAATACACCTTTATAAGAAATCGGTGAACTATATTTACCGGAATATTAGAAAATAGCACCCACATCTCTCTAACCCTTTCATTATAGGTACCTATTTTATATTATTGATCTTATATTGAGAAAGGAGGGGGTTTTTAGTCGGTAAGAATACGACATAACCCACGGCTTCTTTCCCGGGAACCGTGGGTATCTTTAGTAAGATTGGTACACTTTTAAAATAAATTAATTGCCACAAATAGGGAACCTCTCTATCACCTATGGAAATACTAGATTCCCGCCCGCGGCTTCGCCCGCGTTTTCAAAGATAAACCCGCATAGTTCCCATTCCTGTGGGAGTTCCGGGACAAAAAGTTGTAATCGGTTCATTAGTATTTGCATGAAAGAATAACAAACATCCCTCCATCTTACAAGCT
Source organism: Colias nastes (assembly GCA_907164665.1). Lineage (NCBI taxonomy): Eukaryota > Metazoa > Arthropoda > Insecta > Lepidoptera > Pieridae > Colias > Colias nastes. The sequence continues at coordinate 16,513 of CAJQZM010011237.1, read as the reverse complement.
TTCGCATTTATATTATTAGTAGGATGGAAATATATTCTCAAAACACAGGCCTAAATTTACACATAATTAAACAAAAATGTGTAATCTTAACACATTTTGCTTATATTAAATACTAGGTTTCCGCCCGCGGCTTCGCCCGCGCAGTCAAAGAAAAACCCGCATAGTTCCCGTTCCCGTGGGATTTCCGGGATTGCGACATTTTCCCGGGATAAAAAGTAGCCTATGTTCTTTCTCGGGTATCAAAATATCTCCATACCAAATTTCATGAAAATTGGTTCAGTAGTTTAGGCGTGATTGAGTAACAGACAGACAGACAGAGTTACTTTCGCATTTATAATACGTGATGATGGGGCTTGTGTGTTTCAATGACTCTCGGGGCTAAGCCGGTAGAGCTACTCATGCCGGATAGGCCCAAGACGAGAAACCAGACCAAGCGAGATACAGCCCAATCCAAGGCGGAACAGCAAGCGCTAAAGGATGCATGGCTAAGGGGAGCTTAGTCGCTAGTTTGCGAACTCCGGAGACCAGGGGAAATCCGGTTTAAATTACCCTTGCCACGGTGAACGCGGGGCTCTGCCGTGGTGGACCGATCGTCCCTAGCTACTCGTGGGAACATAATGTAAAAAAATGGAGGAGGTAGGAGGCAGACAAAGATATAACCTACGGTCGCTGCCCGGAGGGCGCCGGGGCGCGTCTGGAGCCGATGCTGGACGTGACAGCATGCGAACCATCGGCGACAGGGGGCTGAACAGGAGAAGCCCTCTCCGTAACAACACAACAAATGAAAATCCCTCATCATCCGCATCATCCCCAAAATCATTATTTTCCTCCCTCCAATCATCCCCAATCTCTTATACCAATCATCTTTCACCTTCATCATGCTCATCTAACTATTCTAGTTCTATAACAACCGAGGATGTTGTGCAGGAGGCAACCTGTGCCGAAATACCTGCACCCACCAACGCTGAAAAACGTGCCCGCAAGAAATGGACAGATGAAATGAATATCTTTATCTTGCGCACATATTTTACTCTTACTTTATTAGAATCTGATACGAACACATATTTACCAGCATTACACACATCATTCATACAACAGTTCCCACAAATGCAAGTCAGCAGACAACGTATAGGCGACCAACGCCGAGCTATTATACGCAACAACTTACTTAATCAAGATAAAGTACAGGAAATCCGTAGAGAGGTTGAAGTATTTTTATCAAGTCAAAACAATTCTGCTACTCCAGCTAATCCCGTTTCACTTAACAGAGAGAACTCAGGACAAAGAATGAGATGGTCAAATGCAATAAACGAAAGTATAATGTATCATTACTATGCAATCACTAATTTAGAAACCAATAGAACGTCTTACATTCAACCTCTGCATCAAGCTGTAATATCTAAACACCCTAATATTTCGCATGTATCCGAACAACGTATATCTGATCAACGTAGAGTCATAATTAATAACAAACTCATATCTGATACCCGACTGCAAGAAATAAGAAATGAAGTAGCTAGTACACTATTGCATCTTGAGCAACAACCACAAGATGAAATCACTGATGAGACACCAGTTTCCTATACAGCTGCTAGTATTGAAGGAGTTTTAACAAATGATGAAACTATTCTTTCTTGCAATTTGCTCGCAGAAAATGAAGCGGAGGCCCATAAAGAAACTTCAATGTTTGTTTCTTCAGATGTTGAAAATACTTTTATAAATACTTTAGATATATTTAAAAACACTGACCCTACACAAAGACCATCAATCCCTAAGCAAAAAATAACAAAAAAACTAGCTCATTTAGTCAACTTCATTAATCACACCATACTACCTAAGTACTGTCGAGAGGATACAGACTTTCCCAACCTCCAAGAAATTATCTACTCCGCAGCATACACAGCCGCTACACACAATGGATCGAAAATTAGAAATAGCCCCATTCATACACCACATAAGCATAAAACTCCACTCTGGCAGGTTAGATTGGAAAAAAGAATTGAAGACTTCCGAGTTAAAATTGGCAGACTCACCGAATACATTAAAGGAAACAGCAGCCCAAGATTAAAAAGACATATTGAATCGATTAAACGCAGCTATAAAATTCACTCTCAGCATGAAAATGAAAATACAGATCTTTCACATTTCTTAGATACCCTGAAGCAGAAACTTAGCGCTCTGTCCAGTAGGCTACGTAGGTATAAGCAAACTACACTGAGGAAATCTCAAAATACCCATTTCACTATGAATGAAAAATCTTTCTATAGGAACTTTAATCAATCTTCTTCTGAGCCACGCGACGAGTTAGATGAACTACCGAATCCTGAAGATGTCCATGGTTTCTGGTCAAATATTTGGGCGAAACCAATTCAACACAACCCCGCAGAATGGATTAAAGATGAAAAAGACAGTCTTACCGACGTATTAGACATGAAATATGAAGATGTCTCTATTGAATTGTTTCGGTTTGTCATAGGAAAGACACACAATTGGAAAGCTACTGGATCTGATAAGTTACACAATTACTGGTATAAAAAATTTACTGCCGTCCACCATTTGTTATTAACTCATATAAACACTTTTATTAAATCACCCGAATCAATGCCTAAATATATTACTCAAGGAATAACCGTCATGATACCTAAAGACAAATCAGACCCAAAAAATCCCGCAAAGTACAGACCAATCACATGCCTACAAAATATATACAAAATTATCACTTCATGTATAAGTCAAATAATGTATCAGCACCTAGAAAAATATAGCATAATAGCAGAAGAGCAGAAAGGATGTCGTAAAAGGACTCAGGGATGTAAAGAACAGCTTGTTATTGATTCAGTGGTTTCAAAGCAGGCATACAACAAGAAAAGAAATATATATACAATGTACATAGATTACCAAAAGGCATTTGACTCGGTCCCCCACAGTTGGCTTATATATATACTCGAACACTACAAAATAGATCCTACACTTATAAATTTTTTACGAAGCATTATGAATAATTGGCAGACAGTTTTAAGACTCCACACACAAACTAAATTTACAGAAACAGCGCCCATAAGTATTCGCCGTGGTATATTTCAAGGGGATGCTCTTAGCCCTCTTTGGTTTTGTTTAGCATTAAATCCGCTTTCTAATTTATTAAACAAGGCTAATGTAGGTTTCCGTTTAAAATACAACAATAATCAATTCATACTTACACATTTAATTTACATGGACGACATAAAATTATACGCTTCAAATTTAGCTGAAATCAACAAATTAGCAGATATAACGCAAGTTTTCTCTTCCGACATACATATGAATTTCGGTATTGATAAATGTAAGATACAGAGTGTTAAACGAGGCAAATTAGAATCGAATTCATACATTTTACATAATGACGAAGTTATCCAGCCAGTTGACAACCAAATAGGATATAAATATCTAGGCTTCTACCAAAATCAAAATATTCTCCATAAACAGGTTAAAATCGAAATTGAAAAATGCTTTAGAGCTAGGTTACATAAAATATTGAATACACATCTTAACGCTAAAAATATTGTCAAAGCCATTAACTCCTTTGCTATACCTATCTTAACTTACTCTTTTGGAACAATTAACTGGTCTCAAACACAACTAAAAAAGCTTCAACGAATTATAAATACTTTAAGCACTAAATACCGTAAACACCATCCAAGATCTGCAATAGAACGTCTGACGCTACCTAGAGCCGAAGGAGGACGGGGTATTATCGATATACAAAACCTACATAATAAAATTATTACTAATTTACGTTCATACTTTCACAATAAAACCTTAGATTCCGTACTGCACAAGGCTATCTCTCACACCGACAAAAAACTTACACCTCTAAACCTATCAGACAGAAGTGCCCAAAAAAATGAAAAAATTAGAAAACCACAAGAGAAAATAGATGCATGGCTACAGAAATCTCTACATGGCAGACACCGACGCGATTTGATGAATACTGACATCGACAAGCTGGCATCGAACACATGGCTCAAACGCGGCGAGTTGTTTCCAGAGACAGAAGGTTTTATGATTGCCATACAAGACCAAATAATTGATACGAGAAACTATAGGAAGTTCATACGGAAAGACCCAAATTTAGTTACAGACCAATGTAGACAATGTCACAGCGCATCCGAAACAATCCAGCACATTACAGGGGCTTGCAGGTCGCTTGCTCAGACAGACTACAAGCATAGGCACGACCAAGTCGCGTCTATAATACATCAATATCTGGCCATCAAATATAATCTCATCACCGAAAAAGTATCTTACTATAAATACACCCCTAAAATAATTCTAGATTCCACAAACTACAAACTCTACTGGGACAGAACCATTATCACGGATAAAACAATACAAAGCAATAGACCTGATATTACCCTCCTAGATAAACGAAACAAAGTTGTATATTTAATAGATATCGCTATCCCTAATACACACAACCTAACATCCACATTCTCCAACAAAATTGCTAAGTATTCTGATCTCTCCATTGAAATAAGAACTCAATGGCGAGTCAGTACAGTCAAAACGGTCCCAATAGTTATCTCCTCTACAGGAATCATACCAAAATCACTTCACTTGAGCCTCAAAACATTAAGCATTCATAGTAACACACATATTCTTTTACAAAAGGCCGTTATTTTAAACACGTGCCGTATAGTTCGCAAATTTTTATCTTTAGATTAATTAAGTTTGTCTGTTTGTCCCACCCATTAAATATAAGCTTGTATAAGCATCTTTGTTTGGCCAAAAGCCCGCAAAAATGCTCGAGTCCTCGATTATGAGAGAACTTATAAAATATAAAAAAACATAAATAATATAAATATTAAGTATGGATTATGTAAATTTTAATGTGCACTGTTATTTCATTTTGTCATACTGGATCTTTTCGGGACGCATTACATAGAAAGTTCTTACGGAAACACGTCGACTCCGTACATGTCTTTTTAAATATTTGATATAATCTCTAAAGCTTAAACAATTCCCAGAGGAAAATTAGTAACTAAGAAAGGATTACGATAACTTAAACTTGTATTGAATACAATAAATCTGTCTGTTGCCAAGTATTTTTCTTATCCTACTAATATAGGCATTATAAATGTGAAAATTTGTGAGGATAGGTAGATGTATGTTTCTCTTTCACGAAAAACTTCTGGACGGATTTAGATGAAATTTAAATAATAAATATAGGTTACTTGGGTTGCAAAAAGGTATTATGCATAGAAATACTTGGTATGTATATAGAAATAATTGTTTTTTCTCGAATTTTTGTGGGTTGGAACCGCGCGGCACAGCTAGTAAGAAATAAAATTACATCTATACTTATATTATAAAGCTGAAGAGTTTGTTTGAATGCGCTAATCTCAGGAACTACTGGTCCGATTTGAAAAATTCTTTCGGTGTTAGATAGCCCATTCATCGAGGAAGGCTATAGGCTACATATCATCACGCTAAGACTTACAGGAGCGGAGTCACGCGGGGGAAACCGCGGGGCGCAACTAGCGGAATAATAAAAACAGATAATATTTTAAACATTTATTGTACATATTTCATAACATTAAGCTTGACCTAAACATGCGAACGATACAATCTCAAACAGCTAGTATGAAATTCAACCACTTACACTATTTCTTAAGCGACAGTGTTATTAATTATTTATTTAAGGAATAAACACAGTAAGAAACACATAGCTAAATACTTGTAAAAATTAAGTTTAATTTATTATGCATATATCTCAAAATTTTGAATCAATGTAAAAAGTACAACTTCATTTTTGACGATTTTTTTTTATATTACAACATAGTGATTCAGATAAAATTACTTCATAAAATTAATAAAAAATAAATAATTTTGACTTTTTTCTAAAATGGCAACACTCAATCCCAAATCCAAATTACATTAGTTTAAATTCATTGTTGGAAATTATATTTCTTTGTAACTGTCGCTTAGATTATAATAATTTCGTAATACTCTATTAATACATATATTATTAATACTATATGATATATTACGAATCTATATGATATAATAATATTATAAGGGTTTGATTTGTTATATATCTACTAATGTATGTATTTTGTTTAAATAAAACTACTATTGTTATCAAGAAAATTAATCTAACACTCGATTTCTATATTCAATCTAAAATATGCTACATCTATTCAAGAAAAACATACCAGTTACAGGGTGACCAATAGACAAAGATACACATTAAAAATAGATTGAATATAAAACCGGGAAAAATGTTACAACAAACCCTTGTTAAAATATCTAAAGGAATGACATAATTAAAATAAAACTTAGCTAAAAAAAACTTAAAATCAACTGGAAATTTCGTCTAAAATCACGAAATTATAATCTACCATTGGATACATACATATTTATTTGAAGCTTCAAAACCTACGAAAAAACATTCCGAGCTATTTTATTAAATTTCATAAAAAACCAGAAAATTGAGATTCTCAACATTATTGTATACAAATGTATTATTTTTAATAAAATATAATAATTGATTAAATAATAAATGTATTTTAGGATGTACGATCCAGCATACATTGTGAAAATTAAACTCATCAAATGGATAAACTGATTTCTTTTATATACAAAAAAATGCCACGGCTTTTGCTTGAGTAATGAAGAAAACCTGAAACAATAAATTCGTTAATATGAGATACAACAGGATTGTAAATTCTGTTAATCCAGGTATTACACTATTGTTTTTTTTTTGTAGATTATAATATTATAGCCAATGATCTGTAAGTAATGTGACCAGTATTTTTTTATTTTTTTTTTTATACTCTGCTCTCAATATTTTATTCACAACCAAATCAACCTTGATAAGCCGCGATTCGCGAATATAAAATTTGAACATTTCATTGCAGAGGTATATGAAAATTCTACGAAGTACAGCACATGAGCACGAGTAAAAAGCTAATACATACATAGCAATCTATACTAATATTATAAAGCTGAAGAGTTTGTTTGTTTGTTTGAAAGCGCTAATTTTTTTAACTACTGGTCCGATTTGAAAAATTCTTTCGGTTTTAGATAGCCCATTTATCGAGGAAGGCTATAATATATCATCACGCTATGACCAACAGGAGCGGAGCACTGCGGGTAAAACCGCGGGACACAGCTAGTTTAATATAATATCTACTCTCTCAAACATACACATATTTCACACTAAGTCGCGGACTGAAAGATAAATCCATAACAAAACCATTAAAAAAGACGTGTGTCACTCGGGGACTGCCGCGGTAAAGCTATTGCATAGCATGCTTTCAAGCCACACCTCCGAGCCCGTCGGAGTGGGGAGCGTGAGGTTTTTTCGTTACGGAATTTCTGGATTCGGTCCCCGCGCTCAAGGCCCGCGATAGAAGCTATGCAATAGCTTAAAAACGATTAAAAAAATATATTAATTAATTTACATTAACATCTCGTCTCGTAAAGGCCAGATCTTCCAATATAGCGCACCCATTTGATCACATCGTGGTCCGAGTAGTTCAGTTTAGACTCATACACCTTGAGGTAGCGGACCTGAAAACAATACAATAAAAAATAAATAAATATTGTTAATAAATAACACTGATATGAGTGGCAATGGACAATCAAACAAACATTTATAACACATTTGTTATGGCCTTGCCTTTATAGTAAACTGCTGAAATGCCATTTGCAAGGGAACAGAATGTAAGAGTGATTTGCTGTGTTAGTATTCTTAATAATAATTAGTAGTTCTTAATAATAATTAATTTTAAAGCGACAACTAATTTTATAGAATCTTAACCATGAGTTGCTTAAAATACTTTAGACACACTAGTTGTATTTAAATTTAACTAAAATTCAAGTATGCATATTAAAAAAATATATAGGTTATTTTTTGGGTCTCTGTAGATTTCGTTTATTATAAACTGTTTATTAAGGTCCTTAAAATTCGTTTATTTTTGTAATTATTATACAAGAAATGAAACGGAATAAAAAAGATCGCGCAGTGAATCAGGTATATCACAATATTATGGCATGCGAAACTAGAAGCTTTCCAATCATTAAATTTTTGTCCTTCACCATTGACTTTTTGTTATTTTAAATATATTTTTATTTTCAGAAACCAAAATCACCTTAAATCCAGAAGGTGCGAAAGGCACCTCGAAGCCCATGGAGATGGGTGGTCGGGTCCACTTCTTCTTAGTGTCCGTTTCAAGCAGTTCTATCTCCGCAGACAATTGTGTTTCCTTCATGCCGGCCATGCGTTTTATTCTGGAATTTTATTATAAAGATATTAGTATAATATAGTGATTGTTTGTATAGTTAAAATTATAAATAGTTAAATTTTATCCATAACATTGAATGGGAAAGAATTGCGAATATGGTGAATAAATATTAGTTTAAATATGTTTTGTGTTTTATTTAAAATTACCCTACACTAGAAATTATATACACTGTATAAACTTGAGATAACATTTTTTTGTAAAAGATACAGTAGGTATATTCTATTATATTATTATTTATTATACATCTTCGTTGTAAATTTTACTATTAATCACATTTGCATAGTATAAATTATTAACAAGATCGCTTTCTCTGTCCCTATATGTATGCTTAAACTACGCAACAGTTTTTTATGTGGTTTTTAATAGGTATATAATTTATAAGATTTTAGACAAAGCGGGCGAAGCCGCGATCAGAAGGCTAGTGGATAATACACAGACTATATCAGTTTATACACAGATATAACAGTTAACTATTACTAAAATACATATTATTAAATTTGTCTATTACAATGATATTTGTCTATACAAATACACTCACTTCCAAACAATAGCGTTCTCCGAGGCCTTATACTTCGCCTTCCCCTTCAAGCATATCAACTGCACTCCGCTAGTGTTCAACGGTGTGGGTATTTTCACCTCAATCTTCTGTCCCAATAGGGACGGCTTGAAGTTAGACTTGAGAACAACTTTGACCTCCATCTTGGTGCGTCCCACTTCACGGACCAAGGGTATTACACGGAACGGCAGGGAAATGTCCTTGGTTGTTCGGTATCTATAGAAAAAAGATATAACACATTTTAATACATAATGAAGAACATCAAAATTTTAACCAGATGTATACAGGGTGTCCCACTGGTGGTATACTAAGCTCAAAGGAGGTTATAGTTTTGCATACGCTGAGTTCGTAAAAAATACTTATAAAATTCCAGACGCATTTTTTTTTTCAAATCGATGAATTCTTAAGACTCCATGTGTACACCCATAACAAGCAACCCGCCCAACTTTGCCACCCGCACGTGAGCTATAGTTTAGGATTATGTTTTCATGACAAAATGCTCACATTAGCGAAGTAGTATTATAGGTATGCCAGCTGCGCGAAGCTAGAGAAGAAAACATAGATTTTCAGGAAAAATTTAGCAAAAAATTTTTGACGTAATTTTGTTGTTTAAGTATTTTTTACGTGATCAGTGTATGCAAAACTACAAGTACCTTCGCGCTTAGTATACCAATAGTGGGACATCCTGTATATATGTATGTTTTTTGTTTTTTATTTGTGCTCTGAAATAATTTAACAAATTTTTAAGAACTCTTTCAATAGCAAACAGATACATTATTATTCCTAAGTAACATTGTAATATTTTTAAAAGCTTATTTGAAACTTATAGAAACTTACAAATGAGGTTTTACAAAAATGACACCTTAGTAGAGTGATATAGGCTACTTTTTACCGCTGTACAACAACTCAAGAAGTGATGCGTAATTTAATCACTGCGAAATTTATAATACCGATAGATGTCGATACTTTAAAAATGGGTTGCATATAACAACTATTAATTTCCTTAGAGTACACGAGGGGAGCTGTCATGGGCAACAACTACTAAGTAATAAAGCAAAATTTTTATCCAAGTTATACAAATAGACACATAAAACTGAAAGATAGAACAAATTCGATCGCTCTGGCGGGTCACGGGTGGCTGAGTTGGTCAAGCATCCGCGAAGGATTGACGTGAAAGGATGCGGGTTCGAGTCCCGCCTCGTGATCGAATTTTTTATTTTCTTTATAAATTAATACAAAACAAACCTCATAAGCTCAAACTCCCCGTCAGGTGGTATGAACGAAATAGAGTGCTCCGTCTCAAACTTGCTCAGTTTCACACACTGATGAAACTGGCAATCATCGATCACGACCACCGGCTTGCCAGAACGGGCTCCCTCGCTGTCTGTGTTGCCAGATATACCACCTGAAAGGATGTTATTATATAAATAGTAGGATTGAAATGAAAATACCTAAAATTTATAAAATTTTCATTTCATTTTTTAATGATGCTGATATGGTAGGTAGGACTAATTGTTACACAAATGGAATATAAAAAAATAGGATGCTAATATTTTAAGAATTTTAACTCCACTTTTTTGAAGATACTATAAAATTTAGATCTTTTTTATGTTTTCATAGTTTCTTCTGTTCTATATTGCCGAATTAACTACTTATAAAATTAGAAATTGATTGATTTAATTAACTTTCTCATTTACATAATATGTTATGTTATTTTTTAACAAAAGAAGAAAAAAATCGATGTGTTTATTTATAATGTAAATCATATAATATTTATTAATAAAAATGTAGTATTAAGCTTATTATTAGCATTAACTGTTTTTAACTTACTGTTCCCTTTCCCCTTGGCCTCCATAACAATCTTGTCGTTGATGCCAAACTTGCACTCGGGCATGCCAGAGAGGTACGACTTCATCACCACTTTACCGGCCACGTGGGCTGATAGAACTTGACCTGTTTATGAACATTATATTAATATACATTTATTTCTTTATATTAAAAAGTGTAGAGAGTTGATTTTTCATATGATTCCTTGCAAATTGTATTGTTAAGGAACAGATTTAACTTCGCTAAACTGTGATTAAAAGTATTTAAATCACAGTTGTCAGATATGACTGAAATAACCAGCCATGATTATTTCTAATATGAATTTGCCGCTCAGTTCAATTCACGGCGTAACCTGTATGCAAATAAGAGGTCATAATATGGCCCCGACGAGCTTGTGTGACTTACATAATATGTCCGTAGATCATATTTGTCTGCATATCAAACATTAACCAAATTACTAGTGGTTTATCTACTTAAAAGAGTAAAAAATCATCACTCAAATTTCACCTTCATACAAACTAATGTTATAAATTCCCAAAAAATGTAGTCTCAATTAAAAATACCTTGAGGTGACATCAAAAGGTTGACATATTCAAGTACATCAAGGAACAGTTCATTGCGCCTGTATTTGATGCCTTCACGACGCCATCCGATTTGGCCTGTCACCTGCAAACAAAAGAATATTTATCTACTTGACTTGATGATATATGAAAGTTAAGTCCAATATAATAATAAGCTAGTCCACAAGTAGAACTCACTACTCGCTTAAAATACTAGACTAAAGATTAAAAAAAACTGAAATTTTATCCTGTTGTGCAAAGACCAATTTTATTTATTTTTCCATCTTTGAATTTATTACAATTATATAGAGTATAGAGTATGTTGTATTATAGTTTAAAATACTACATACATACAAAGTGTATGTACATAGTGTATGTACACTATGAATTGAGACTCCCAAACATTAACAGTAATATTTAGATGTAATTTTGTGTATTTAGATGTTCTTTGACATATTTAAAATTAAAAGTAAAAAATAATACTAACAATAAATATAAAAGATCAATATTACCTGTGAGGTGATCTGAGCCTGTTCCTCTTTGGAAGCAGACTTGATTCCCTGTTGAGTGATGAATGTCTTCAAAACTCCGGTATCCGAGTTTTGTGGATAACCAAAGTCAAGGATCTCTGTAATAAATGTTCATTCATAATTATTGATCTGTATGGGAGATTGTTATAAAACGATAGTTATCTAAACCAAATGATAAGGTCTAATATCTATAGGCTCTATTTTTAATAATTAATACTGCCACTAAAAAAGTTCACAAGCTAAAACATATTGTATTTAAATCAATGATGTATCTATAATTCAATGAGTCATACCATCAAGAAGCTCATAGATGAGAACAAAGTTGTTCTTAATGTTCTCTTCAGAGATCTTGCCGAAGTACGACTGCATCACATCAATGATCTTCAGCAGAAACTCAAATACCATAGCGGCGTTCACATTTTGCTTTGTGACCGCTGCCAGCCATATGTTTGCTCTCTGAAAAACAATGTGAAACTAAGTACAACTTGTAAAGGAAGAAAAATAATTAAATGTGTTTAATATTCTTCTGATTTAAGCTTTATGCATTATACACTGCCTATACCTGGCACAAATAAAATATGGCATAAGTCATGTTATGTATGGCATTATAATAAGACTTTCAACTTGAAAGTTACTTTCAAGTCTCTACTTCTATATCTTTATTTTAAATTTCCTCTGCAAGAGAAGAATCAAAGGCAATATTGAGGATGAAGTGGTGTAGGTATGTCTTGTCTGTAAATTTTTTACTCAAATTAAATGATTCATTTATGTAGTAAAGATAGTATTGTTTGTATTTCATTAATGAACATTTGTTACCAAAACCACTATCTATATGATATGAACAACATTAATCTTTTTACATCAACAGAAAAGATAGTTAAAATGAGAAGCAAGCAAGCAGTTAATATGATTGAAATCATTGGCTAGAAAATGGTGATTTGCGAGGAGGTATATCTCAACTATTAGAGTATGTAATATATTGCACTTACTTTAATGTGAAAGAAGGATGTACGAGCGATATTCGTAACCGGTGAGCGAACTTGCTGGCGAGCATGAATAACGTTCACTCTGAACGCATCCACCGCATTCCGCCCTATATCATCTCTGTATACCCTCGATATCAACACCTCGCCCTTATGATTATACACAAACAAGCCCCCAATCATCTTGAAGGCTAGAAAAAAAATGTTAGCTCATCTCAGGCAAAGTTACAGCTTTCGAATCGATCGCAAATCAATACAAGATATGGCCCACAGGGAATCCATTGATGGATACGGTGAATATATATTTAAAATATAGAGATACTTACTTGGTATTTACGTTCCTTATTATGTAGACATCAGAGTGCGATAATTGTAACTACCATTTTTTGCAATTCTTGTATTTTTACGAAGAATTGATGAAGAATATGAATCCGCCCCCAAAATGAAACGTCAATAAAAAATTCAGGAGTCAAACCGCAAACGTCAGTTTTACCATAGAGTATAAAGACTGACTTAAAAAAAAATATTGCAATTTGCAGTGCCTATGTGTAGGTAATAAAATAACTTATTTTTATTTATTGTTAAATTTTGAAAGAGTTTGTAAAAATAACATTATATTTTTATATATATCGATCTATCTAAAGCAAATTTTTAATAATCGAACATATAAAGATCGATTATTGAGGGACATCACTATGCAAAATCCGAACGTCATAGACAAAAAAGAAGGGAAAGTGAAATATGAAATTTAGTCAATGGTGTGAATGGGTCGATTATGTCATGGCGGGTTAGATGTTTTCGGCACTGAGTTTCATACAATTTGTTTTGAATTACTCTGTCAATGATCTCGTTTGTTTCCTTGTTGTTAAATGCTAGCAATATTAGTATAGTAGTAATAATTTTTTAAACATTTCAAATGCTGAAACAATTGCAAATGGGCCTTCGCGCGTTCATGCTCCTCGCTTCTAAAGTATGGAGTTGTTTTTGTTACATGTTTAGAAAGCAGTATCGAGCGGTAAATATAAACTTTTTGCGGCTGTTATAGTGCGATTAATGGTTCTCATGTGTATTGTGTCTCACGTGGTGTTTGATTTTTCAGTTGGCTCAATATCAATCTGTCAAATATGAGATATACCCACTTTCTCCAGTATCTAGACACAGGCTGAGTAAGTAAAATAACAGTGCATTAATTCACTCTTATTAAATTCCTTACCACCATTTACGTGTAACGATAAAATTTTATCATTTTACCCATTTATCATATGTCAATCACTATGCTTATCATGTAAACAACGTTTTTAAACCACAGTGCTTCTTGCTGTAAATTATATTATGTAGTGCAGTTTAATAATGATAAACATATGGTAAACAGTTGTATGTTGCATCATAGCGAATTATGTCTAGAAATAAATATTATGGTCTTATAAGATTAATTGATAAATACTGATAGGCATATCTTCAGATAAGATTTTTTGTTATTTTGCGTGAATAAGCATATTATCTTTGCCTAAGGTAACAAATAGTGTTGCATAGAAAGTGCTGCCAAAATAAAAATAATAGATACACCCGTTACTTGTCCCATCGTCTACAACAGGTCATATATCAGGCCGCATTCAAAGATCATATTTACAACCTCCATATATTAAAATAATAACCGGCCAAGTGCGAGTCGGACTCGCGCACGAAGGGTTCCTTACTATGGGGACCCTCCTTAATATTTTACTTTTTTTAATTTTTAATACATTATTTGTGAAAATTTCAGCTTTCTAGCTATCACGGTTTATGAGATACCGCCTGGAGACAGACAGACAGACAACAAAGTCTCAGTAATAGGGTCCCGTTTTACCCTTTGGGTACAGAATCCTAAAAATGTTATACATATTTCAATACTCTGATAAATTTTTGAAATCTTTCCTTATAATGCTATCTGAACACATACTTATATTGTATGTATTACTAAACGCATATATAAATCCATATTTTTGCTGTGTCATAATAATAAGTGCAGATCATTATATTGGATTCACCTTTGTGTGATTCTCTCAATTTTCCCTATTCATTGTTCTTTGATGAGTGTAGGAATTAACCAATTAATATAATTAACTGCATTTTGTTATCTGTATCACTAAAATAATGCATTGCTATTTAGTTATTGTCATGTGCATGATGTCTGAGTTATCTCTCTCTTGTCGGTCCCTCATGTCTGAGGATCGTGGTCAGCATCAGGGTTGCATCTGGAGCGGATGATTTGCCTCCACCGGTCTTTGTCCATGGCGTCTCTTACGACCGTGTAAAAATTAGTGGCAGATGAGTTCTTGACTTGGTCTGTCCATCGTGTTGGTGAACGACCACGCGATCTTTTTCCCTCCGTGTTCCCAACCACTATCAGTCTCTCCAGATTTTCATCGCCTCTGCGTATCGTGTGGCCGAAGTATGACAAGATGCGTTGTTGGCATATGGTGGATAACCTGGTTTTTATATGGAGCTGGGTCAGGATTGATGCATTAGTGCGTCTCGCAGTCCAAGGTATTCTCAGCATTCGCCTCCAGCACCACATTTCGAATGCATCAATCCTTTGTCTTTCTCGGGCCAGAATTGTCCATGTCTCAACTCCATATAGGAAGATAGGGAAAACAAGGGCTCGTACCAGTCTTATCTTGGTTCTGATACCAATTCCTCTTTTCTTCCAAATGTTGTTCAGACGTGTCATAGCATCTTTTGCCATCCCAATACGCCTTTTTATTTCGGAGACACAGCTGCCGTCATTGCAGATTTGGGCTCCCAGGTAGATGTAGCGGTCGACGGTGTCAACGCCAGGAATGTTGAGAGTAGCATTTGATAGCTTTCCGGCTCGATCGACTATCATCACCTTGGTTTTCGCTCGATTTACTGTAAGCCCTATATTTTGACTTTCTATCTCTAGCCTATGGAACAGTTCTCTCATATCTTCTGCGGATGTTGCGAGAAGAATGGTGTCGTCGGCATATCTGAGATTTGATAGTCTCTTACCACCTATGGGAAAACCTTTCTTCCAATTTTCGATTGTTTTCCTTATAACGTACTCTCCGTATATGTTAAAAAGTGCTGGGGACAAAATACAACCTTGTCTCACGCCTTTCTTTGTTTGGAACATACTGGAACATTCCGTACCAATCCGGATGAAAGAGCGGTTTTCAGTGTACAGATTCTGAATAAGGGCAACGAGGTGTTCTGGAGTTCCCATTTCAAGTAGCACACTCCAAAGTTTGTCCCATTGGACGCAATCGAAGGCTTTTGTGTAGTCAATAAAGCAGAGAACCACGGGGCTGTTGAATTCTCTACTCTTCTCAATAATTTGGCGAACGTTAAGTATCTGCTCCCGTGTTCCTCTACCTTTCACAAATCCAGCCTGTTCTTCGGGTTATAGTAATATAAAAATATAGACTGAGGAGTTTTTCTTTACATAAGCTAGTATTAAGGAGACTGTGGTTGTAAAAAAGCTATCTACTTATCAAACTCAAAAAAAAAACTCAAAACTCAAACAAACCCGGTATTAACAAATATATAACACTAGCTTTCTGCCCGCGGCTTCGCCCGCTTTGTCTAAAACATAATAAATTATATACTAAAACCTTCCTCTTGAATCACTCTATCTATTAAAAAAAAATCGCATCAAAATCCGTTGCGTAGTTTTAAAGATTTAAGCATACATAGGGACAGAGAAAGCGACTTTGTTTTATACTATGTAGTGATTAGTGATATAGATAAAGATTGAATGTTTCCAAAAATT
>CAJQZM010011236.1:0-33209 GCA_907164665.1 Colias nastes | reverse complement strand
TGGCGTATGTTGAGCGGAACATAAGTGATGTAGGCGGTGTCGTCTCCCTATGTATATCTACTTTTGAATTATCTAAAATAATAAGGGGTAAATAGGTAGTTTTAGTGTACTTAAAAGATCTGGAAAATTACATAAATAAGTGTTTCGAATCGTTTTTTAATTGTGTTGAAAAGTATTTACCAAATTATGTTTCTTTATGATGATTTTATTTTTAAACTTTATGAGATAAAGTCAATATTATTTCGAAAGAATCTTATTCATACACGAAAAAGAAAAGTTATTATTAATTAAATGTGTCATATTTTAGAAGACATTTTTTGTAAATATCTAGTCATACTACGCTTTAAAAAAATCCAAAAATATTTCAATAAAATAGTTTAGTACTGAGTATTTTCGATAGATTTTTTTACGTTTTTCTAACCGAGCCAAACTAGACTATACCGGTTAAAAGTACGAAGCTGTTAGTTGTATCAATATTTTAATTAAGTTGCAGTCGGTTCACTGTTTAATAAACTGAGATATTTTTAGATTTTTTTACTAATTGGTCTCTACTCTAGGCGATATGCCAGCGCTGTGAATTTTACGTTTTATTGATACAGCAAATATCGATTTTTATAAATGAAAAATATCTAAATTAATTAAGAGCATGTCGGTTTCGTTTTACAGCACAGTGACAGCGATGATTGTTTTTGTAATAAGTAGGTAATTATACCTACATTGTAAAAACGGTGATGAAAAAGCCTATAATTTTTTATTATGGTAACTATTACCACAGATTATATAGCTATTACCTAACATATTATGATTATAGACAATTAAATTATTGTGATTTATAAGAAATATATAAATAACCGTAACACAATTTCTAAATCAAATAAACAATGAATTCACTTATTAACCTGGTTATAATTTTATCAGCTCCACCATACATATTTATCGCTACGGCTTGCATTGGATTGTTGTTTATGATTCAAATTGGGCGCATTCACGTTATCGCTGCTACCAGAGCTCGTAAAGTGTTGACTAATACAGATTACTGTTTCAATGCCTATTAATTGCTTTGTAAAAATATTGTGACATAGGTTATATTATACACTTTTTATAAAACTATACTTTAGTTAATCTAGACGCTTTTGGAGAGGAAAGGAAAGAAAAAAAGGTAAGGTTTTGTGTCAAAGGCGTTGTTGGAATGGCTCCTTAGATAACTATTATAAATTATAAAACTTCCTTTATCTATGCTAATTTAAATCTATGGTAGGATTTTTGTAATAGCAATTTGACTAATAACTGTGAGTAGTAAATGTCTCTTGCGTATTTTATTATGAATGTTGTTGTTATTTTATCTTGAACGCCCTACCCACTTCCGTCTTCCCAGTGAAATATAATTTAAATCTATTCAAGGCAAGAGTGAATAGGCTCTAGGCAGGCATGCCCTTTCATAGACTGCATCACTACTTACCATACTAGTAGTATAACAGTCAAATGCCTGGCTATTCTATAAAAAAAAAAATGTCTTAATATTCAAATTTGTGTGTGTTTCATCGCGATACGTGTAAAGGAATGCAGGCGAGGTCGAATTTTGGTCCAGAGTACGATTCTAGGAAATGTAATTTCATATGCCAACATTCAATATAATAATTCTGCCGTCTTTTAGCATGTATGCTAAAAGGAGACGGTCAGCTTCCAGCTACGAATACTGTACCTAGTTGGAAAACACAATTGATTTTCAGTGGCATACTTGTTTTGTAAACGGTTTATTTGTGTATTTAGTAGAACTTTAATGAACATTTAATAAATAATATGTTCTTCGTAATGTTTATAAATTAATTCGAAAGTCAATTATATTGTACCTACTAGTGGTAATTTGTCTGACTTTGTATATTTACCCTTCTCATTTACAAACTTTTTAAAAATTTAAATAAAAAATAGCACCGATAAAATGACAATTCTAATTCATAATTAATGAGCCACACTTTATCCCTTGAGGCTTGGGCCTTTAACTTTCAAATTATGCGAATCTAAAGCCCCTGAGTATAATGGCGCTTTAAAACGAAAAATGTACCAACGATCTGTAAATCCCCTGGACACGAATTATATGAAAGTTTATGGCCGTTTCAATGGAGGAATGATAAAGATAGAAAAATATTTTCGACTAAATATTTACTGTTTAAGTGTTTCATAGAATCCGTAATAGTTTTTTATACTTTACACGAGTAAGGTTTTCTCGCAACTGTAAAAAAATAGAACATCGCATTTTCGTAGTGTGCGTGCTATGTAATATTACTATCTGTACCGCGCGGTTTCGTCTGCACGCAAAATCAAGTTATTTCTCATCTTATAGAGCTCAATATGTGTAAGTTGATGTGCAACCCATACTACTCTAAAGTTTATACCAATCCCTAAAGTAGTTTTTTCGTGAAAAAGTAACAAACATACATAATATTATATCCTCACTTTTGCATTTCTATACTCATATTATAAAGAGGAAAGGTTTGTAATTATGTATGTATATATGGTTTTCACGCATAAACTACTGGATCGATTTCAATGAAATTTAGCACACATATAGAGGGTAACTTAGATTAACACAGGCTAGGTTTTATCCCGGAAATCCCACAGGAACGGGAGATACGCAGGTTTTTCTTTGAAAACGCGGGCGAAGCCGTGGGCGGAAAGCTAGTATAATATAAATAGGATGTGTCTGCCCGTGTGTGTGTATTATGAATGCGTCAACCGCAAGCATTAAATCATATAAATAAAATAAAACATAAAAGCAACCCTTGCAAAGAACAAACAAAACGTTTAAGAACGGGTAAAAAACAATGGGAGAGATTTATTAGTGTAGATATACCAGTTGTGGGACAAATATGGACCATTTGGAATTGTATTTGTATGGGACTTGTTGATTGTTACTGCTAATATTTTAATATTATAAAGACATTTGTTAATATTAAAAAAGTATTTTACTATTAGAAAACAACACATGTTATTTGTATACCGGACGAAGCAAGGACAAGCAACTAGTTTTAGATTGTTCAAATTACTTTATTTCAACGTGTTTACTTCGAGTTCAAGTTAAAATAACTCAAAATGTATTTTTTGCATTTTGAGTTACATCTATAATTTATACTCTACAAAAAAGCTTATTTATTTATACCTGATTAGCTATTTGTATTTGCTTAACATTTTAAGCTATCGCTAAACACGTGACGTTACAATTCTATTCTGTTATTAACTCAAAGCAAACACAAAGTTGGAACTACACCAATATCAAAATTCAAAACTAGTTCTCACATTGCAATATTACCGACAAATGAGTTCTCTCTACACCTGTGTCTAAGCGTCGGTCACAATGTACCTACGTACATGTAGCCTTTTAATATCGAAGGGACTTTGTATTTATATGTAGATTTTAATTAAGGCATGATTATGTCTGTAAACATTTCATATTTATTAATTTGAACTATAAAGTTTTCAATGTTAATTAGATTTAAAATAGCTTTCAACTTATTTTTTGTTTCGATTATTTGATGTAATTTATCATAAACTGTATTGTAGTTACACAAAAAAGAAATAGTAAATAATCGAGTGTAATAAATACGTGTTATGATCTCCCTCTTTCTGCGAATAAACCTCTGTAGAGTCTATGTAATTTATTTTAAGTTCCACATACACTACATAAACTGAAAATGTGTAATATTATATTCCACCTCGAATTCTTAATGTTTCAAAGGGCCTAATTTATTTATACGACATCCACCTACCAAGGATTTTCAAGCAGACCGTCTCAATTACATCCAAAGACCTATCCTACACAAATCCTACATACTTCAACATGCTTTACAAGGAAACTTCGTCTATAAACAAAACCGTTAATTATTAGCAAGAAGACGTCGTGTTAGCAAGTTAACACCAGTTGGCGAGTTAAGCCAATCAACCGTTGAACTAACGCAAGAGGAAACTTTCTGCACAACTTGAAGGTCTGTTAATGGGAGAATGGCGGATTTGGAATCACATTTTAATAGAAGTAGTGTGAAAGAAGAAAGTAGTGTAAAGAAGAAAAACTACTGCAAATATGGAGTTTTAACTGTTATGCATGGAATGTTTGTCATACATGAATTGTGTTTTTTGCTGTTATAATATACTATAGCTGTGCCCTGCGGTTTTACTCGCATTGCGAATTTTTCTAGTCTTGAGATTAGCGCGTTCAAACAAACAAACTCTTCAGCTTTATAATATTAGTATAGATTTCAGCAGCCTGATAGATATAATCTCCGCTAGGAGTATTTCTGTTGTGAATATAATTTTGAGATATAATTTGTTAGTATTTTATTTTATGTTATTTCTTTCCTATGGTATGTGTAATAGAGCTTTCATTCATTCATTCATAATTTTAATCTACGTTATTTGCTGGTAGATGGCCTTTGACAAGCACGGGAACATGTTAGTTAGCAGCTAATCTAGATTTAAATAAAATAAAGTAGATGAGTCTGTTGTGAACTTTTGAACTTTTAAAAGTTGTCCGTCTGTCTGTGACATTGATTTAAACACGGAGAAGATTACAAACATACTAAAGGTTTTTTTATCCTGGAATTCACACGGGAACACATGAATAAGCACAGCTAAATATAGGTATTACATTTCGTGAGCAATTCAAAGTTATCCGAAATCACTGTCGAATCGTGTACATTAACTTAGGAAATCTTATAAAAGTGCTAAACTGTATACGGTTTGGCTATGCGTGTTAAAACTAATTTTGAAATTGATATATTCTTAATTATTAGTCGACATTTCTATAAAATTAACAAAAGTTTACGAAAGTAAAACAATGAACATAATACACAAAATACTGTTCGTCACACAATACAACAAAAACGTTGTATTTTAAAAATTAAAGATATTAACAATGTTCGTCACGTAAGAAGCAGATTGCGAGGTACATAATGCGGCTCGGAGGGCTCGCAAGGGCTGCTTTATCTCACCTTCATTTGTCACCCGCCGCGAAATAATAAGTATTCCACCTGTGGTGCCTTTATAGCTGACGATTTTTTATTAAATAAATAAAAAAAAAACAATTTTGAAAAAATAATAATTGACGAATAAACATAATAAATTATGCCTTAAACTTGGAGTTGTGTATGGTATTCTTGTTTACTATTAAATTTTCACGATTTGAAAATATAATAGGAAATCGATTGGTGACAGGAGAAAATCGTATCATAAATTTAGCTTTTTACCCTTAAGTAGGCAAGTTAACTAAACTTTGGCATTGCATAATTTGTGCATAATCATAATATTATTGTTTAAAAGTAAAGTAGTTTGTCTTCATTGTAGATTCGGTAAATTTGGCTTTAGGTTTAAAACTAAATCCAATGTAATAATATGCCCTGGGAACTATTTTTTTGATAATGAAGAAAATCGTTATCTGCTATCCAAATAAAGCATTAAAAAACTACCGATCTAGAAGTATTTGCGCATGATCATTATTCAAATGGAACACGTCGTACGACAGATCGTATCGTATAAAAGCGACCGTGAGTATACATACAGATGGGCCGCTTTGTCCTCTGAATAATCTACCAAATGAAGTGTTCTTTAACAGACTTCTGAAGCACCGCTATTCATTTTAGTCGGAGGGGAAACGTAGTTAAGGGATTGGAACTTCTAAGATGATAATAATTTTTCTTTTATTTCTTCTCCCATATTTTTCCTTGTGACTTATATATGTAGAACATGTTGAGGAACTCTTGGACAGGATGTTTTTAATTAATTGTTATGTTTATGTATATAGATAGGTATATATAAATACCTCATATAAATAGGTAGTAACTGTTTCCAGCATAATAATTCGTGTTTCGTACAATTTTCTTCATGCGATTTTGTTAATAAAGACTTATCATATTTTCCCAGTACTGTTTTTTATTCCGTAATTTCAGGATGATTTACAGAAAATACTGTTAATTAATTTTACTTATTACCAGCTTGAAAGCTGCAAATTTCCTGAAACATAAAATAACAATATTAAGATATTGTTTATGTCTTTAAAATCACAATACATTTCCATATTATTTACACTATAAACTTCAATACCTACGAATATGTAATCCTGGAAATCTATACTAATATTATAAAGCTGAAGAGTTTGTTTGTTTGTTTGAACGCGCTAATCTTGGGAACTACTGGTCCGATTTGAAAAATTCTTTCGGTGTTAGATAGCCCATTTATCGAGGAAGGCTATATATTATCAGTCATCACGCTAAGACCAACAGGAGCGGAGCCACGCGGGTGAAACCGAGCGGCACAGCTAGTTATAATATAAATTTTTTAAACACACCGCTTGAAATATTTATCACTCGAAATCTATACATTCATAATTTAAAAGCAGACCGAAGAAACAATTTCACCACCTCGATATACTAATTTAAACTCAATTTCAATTAAATACTTTATCAAATGAAAAGCAAGTCCAATTGGAAACATTTTGCATTCGAAGGGAAATGAATAGAATATTTTTTGTACCGTTCGCTATCGTGTTTACTAAATCACAAAACCTGATTAATCCATTGGAAATACCATTCTCGGATACGGTTAAATGAATTAAGAACGTTTGAATCTGTTAACACAATAAAACTTTTACGAATGTAAATAGAAATTAAAATGTTTCAGGGTTCGTTGGGAGATAGTATTTTGGGTCTGCTTTTGTGTAGAGTGGTTTAATAGAGATTCTGAAAGTATATGTTTACTCGCTAGATTAAAAGAAATAACCATTTACTATTATTTATTGTGTACTTTGTGGTCAATGTTTAGTATTTTGACCATTTAAAAGCGCTACTGAAGGAAGTATAGGTAAAGAAATAATTTTTTGATTTTGAGCTTGAATATCCTTTCGTCCATAATTATCTACACTAACACTAAAACTTACAAGAATTAAAGTGTATAGTCTGTTTTTTTTTGTAGTGCATAAAAAACTAACACATTTATCAATAGCTAACAATATGAACAGTCTTGTTCATACAATCTGGTTGCCATTAAAACACAGATTAATTTAAATACTTACTTTACTAATAATTCACTACAACCGTGAAATTGCTTTTTAAATTTAAAATCTGTAAAAACATAAACCATAAAGTCTCTTCGCAAAATAACGAAAATCTTTAATTCCCAGAAATGGATTTATATTCCAGTACGTGTAATCAAAAAAGATAAAACAAACAGGCATTTTCAATTAGCTACAGGGATGAAAGGGATGAAGTAAGCCTCAAATATTTTTTGATTAGTTTTTACAATTTCGCCATATCAGCGTGTTATGCTGCTGGAAAGAGATAGCTATAGGATAAAGTGAGATAGATATTATTTTGACGACGCGGTTGGCGCAGTGGTAAAGAAACTGCCTACTGCGCCGACGGTCCCGGGTTCGATCCCCGGTCAGGGCAAATATTTGTGTGATGAACTCAATTATTTGTTCTTGGGTCTGGGTGTTATCTATATATGTATTTATAAAAATATTATATTTATCGTCGCCTAGTACCCACAACACAAGTCTTAATTGAGCTTACTGTGGGATTAGGTCGATTTGTGTAATAATGTCCTATAATATTTATTTATTTATTTATTTTATTTATTTATTTTGAGGGTGTCATGTGAGTCAGTGATGCGATCGTAGAGCATTATTTTTATGTTTTTATTTAAGATACAGGGTTGGATACAGGTATGTGAATTGTGACCTATAATGTACGTATATAAAGATGACAGAATAAAATAATGAACTATGTCCACGTTTACATAATATTATACTCGTATATCAAATTGAATTCTTATTGGTTAGTGGTTTTAACTTTTAATTCAATAATTTAAATGAAGCGTTTCTTCAAAAATATCAAATTGATTTGTATAAAGAAAGCGAATGTTTGTTTATTTACCTATATGTAGGTATTGGTGTTTTGTGATGTTTTGTTGATAAGATTTCAATTTAGCTAGGATACACGCACCATGTAGCAGATTACAATTTTTTAACTAACTACGGAACCCAACCCATAAAAAGCAGTTCGCACATTCCAAGCGTTCAGTATAAAAGGCCAACGTCGGGACTACGGGGCTCAAAAGCCGTGACTCTATTAAATTATTCCATTCCGACGACTCAAAATGACGCCGTAATGTTACTAGGATTGAAAGAGTCCGCAAAGGGTTTTTTCCTCCCTCGGTCAAGGGTCTTTCATGTTTGGACAAACCGTTAGCCGGCTTCTCCGACGATTTCCGTTTTTCAAACATGCCCGTGATATTTTCGAGTCGAATCGGCATCGTGTGGGCATTGTTTGCATAATACGGGCTTTCTCGAATGTTCGCTGATATTCGCACAACTTTGTGATGTTACCAACATTCAGACGCTAATATATTCGGCTACCTTTGTGATAAATTTGGCCAATTTTGCTTGTTGTGGAATAGTGTGTAGTGTACGTTATGTCACATATTTTTAACTATAAGGACTAAGAAGAGTTAACTATAGGGTTATCTTTCCTAAAACTAACTATCACTTAGGGGTATGAAAATAGATGTTGGCCTAGTCTCAGATCTACACAATAGGCATATAAAATTTCATGAGAACCGGCCCAGCCGTTTCGGAGGAGTATAGTAACTAACATCGAGAATTTTTTAAATGGAGATTTTATCAAAATCAACACATAAAACAAAACATGAATAACATTATCACTGTCAAATATTATCGAAAAGTAATAAAGCATTGTAAAACAGTTGCACTTTAATTTACTGTGATCCGATGTGAATGAAATATGGCTGTGTGAGTTATATTGTGTCCAGATATCTGATTATTGTCGCTGTGTGTGTAATGTGTGCTTTTAAAAACCGACTATAAAATAGTTGGGTATTCATGTGTAAATTACGCATGGTATAATTATGTAAAGTTCAATCATTATGAAAGGGCTTTTGAACGAATAGGTAATAATTTATCTGATTGTTTCGATTATTTAGTTAACGTTTACTTTATAGTGTTTGATTTTATGCGAGTATTATACATTTATACACTTTGCAGCGAACGTGTGCGAAACATCGGGAAAATAATATAATGAATAAATCGCGTTTAAAATCCGTGAAAAATCTTTAATTTCTAAGTTTACTTTAAAACTGCTGTCTGCTAGCTAGCTAATATGTTTACAAAATAGTTCTTAGTCCATTTTCACGTCAATTAATTCGACAGATATCTTATTCAATCGCTCAGTTAGTGAATAATAAAATGTGTAGGTACATAATATAAATAACTAGCTTTCCGCCCGCGGCTTCGCCCGCGGCTTCGCCCGCGTTTTCAAAGAAAAACCCGCACAGTTCCCGTTCCCGTGGGATTTCCGGGATAAAACCTATCACATGTGTTAATGCAAGTTACCCTCTATATGTGTGCTAAATTTCATTGTAATCGATTGAGTAGTATTTGTGTGAAAGAATAACAAACACACACATACACATCCTCACAAACTTTCGCATTTATAATATTAGTAGGACTAGTAGGATTACACCAAAACACGTAGGTAGATTATCAAACATAAATCTTATTATCTCCATACGAAAATACTGTCGTGTGAATCATAAGCCATCAAATTGACAAATGCGGTGAATTTTCCTCATATCCAACATAAGAGTAAATGTGAATGATAAGAGTTATCAATGTGTCTTGTGGGCTGGAACAAATTGTTATTAGACAGGCATAATAAATATGATGTAAATGATTAAGCTGTTGCATATATTGTCTGGTATTTATAGCTTTTAGCTCGAGTTGTTTAAAGCCTCAATTATTTATTGATGAAAACCTTTCTCTACAACAGCTATGCTATCCAATGGTGAAAACAGAACGAAAATTGGTGCAGCAGTTTTCGAGTTTATCGCGAACAGATAGATGAAACGAAGTGAAAAAAATCTTAGAATAGCCATTGGTAGAGCTGTATGTCTTATAAATTAAACTGAATAGAAAACGATTGCTTTTCCATAACATCGAAACATAATTCGTGCAAACAAAACTTCACAAGGAGTTAAAAACATAAACATTCTTCATATTTTTTTTTTATATTAAACTCATCTATATTTTTTTTATTGCAGATTGGGCGGCTCTCCAAACAACCTTTAGCATGTCATGCTGCATGACTGTCTAGACTGTCGAAAGAAAAGTACGGTTAATTAAAATATTAATTAAGTTTTTACCAGCTGTTGCTTTAAATTTTTACGAAACCTGCATTTTACAATGTTTATACAGCTGATGGGAAACATGAAACTGTATTATAAATATAAATAACGTAGATATTTTCCACTACGTTGAAATTTCAGTTAAATAAAACTTAAAACGCGTTGAAATATGTTTAGGATTTGTTTGGCGTTATATTTGTTTTTGATACTAATTGCCTTTATTATTCAGTATCCTCGAAATACTACTAAAAATCAACAGCATAAAAATCTATATTTTTATCATAAAAGCCCAAAGATATTTTCAAATTATCATTAAAATTAATCTAACTTCAACATAATATTTTATCACAATGTACTAAAAGCAATACATATTATGTTATTTATCCCAGGCAACCTTAACGATAGTTCAATACAATTAGTTACATAGAAAATAAAGATTTAAAAAATTAAACACTGTATACCGGACATAAAATTTTATTATTACAAAATAAACACCCAAAACACTAACATGGTCAACTATACATCGATAGCAGTAAATCTTAAGGCCAGGGTAAGCCGAGCTGCGCATACATCCATCAAGCGGCATTAACGCGTCAGGTGCGGTGGGCTATACACCGGGCGATCTGAAACAAAATAAAAAGAATGTTTATTATTTTTAAAAAGACTAGAATTTCATTAAAGGACCTATATGTTCTATAGGTTATATAATATAGTTATTTAAGTGTTAAAATCCCCATGTTAAGTATTCTAAATGTTACGAAAAAGAACACCAAAATTTTAATGACTGATTTGACTAAGAGAAAATTATAATACAGAATTGTCGAAAAATAGTTATGAAAGATAGATCCAGATCTATCTTTCATTACTATTTTTCTAAGGGAATCGATCTCGATAAAAATGTAATAATTTATGAATATCGTAACGTACGTATGGGAACTATTCAATGCTCTAATCTACATGACGGGGAAAATATTTGTTTAATCTACTTATGTAGATTATATCTGCGAAAGAGGTGTCTCTATCAACACATTTTTGTCTTTTAAATGCCTACTGCAACCAACCGACCTGCTTCAAATGCTTAAAAATAAGTGCACACAAAAATCGCCCTTCTCATAACCTCGAATAAAACTCAAATTGTTTTTTCCAGCAATTCCTCGACACGTCCGCTCCATGTCAGCGATTTTCAAACTTTCGTAAAAGTATTTTAACTTGTAATTGGATCTAATTCGCGTCGTTATTCACATCTGCAATAAGATTCTCAAACTTTTTAATTACTTCGACGTGGAAAATAATTGAACACATTCATTACGAGTTTGATTCATTTTTTATTTAGAACATTTTCAATTGAGATTGAAATTACGTGTTCTGAAGCATACGACAACAGACTAAAATAAATCTATAAGTAAATGTTTTATTGTCTTCTTGTTAATAATGATCGAAGTTAATTTTGTTCAAATCCTTACTCAATAATAATATTTCAGATTGTTGTATCGCAAAAATGTTTATTCTACTCGTATGATATTTTTATTTAAATTCTTTACCATAGATGAATACTTCTTAATTATATAAGTTATCACACAAAATACAATATAATATAATATATATATCGACGACGACGACGATATTTTTGGTTTTACGACATTCAAATGATTTATAAATATAAATTTATAAAGAATAGAAAAAAAAGCGGTGTGTCCCTTAGACACATAAAACTGAAAGAATAGAATAAATTCGATCGCTCTGGTGGGTCACGAGTGGCCGAGTTGGTCAGGCATCCGCCCCGGAATGGCGCGAAAGGATGCGGGTTCGAGTCCCGCCTCGTGATCAAATTTTTTCTATTCCTTATAAATTTATAATGTGACATTTTAGTAAATTAGTTAAGCCTATTACAGACTCAGCCTAATTCAGGTCTAAACGTTGAATTGTGTCTTGAGTGTATACGTCATAATTATGTTAAGAGTAGCAAATGAAGTTACCATGTTATGAAATACTGAAATGTAATTGTACTTTACATGATTCTTTATATTATTTGTTTCATCGGTAATTTTATTATAATTAAATATCGAACATGAATGTAGATTTATACATATTTTCTTTTAAGCCAATAATAGAATTTATCTAGAAGTTGTGAAACCTAGAAGTCACTGACCGACAATACGAGTAACTTTCTACCCATGTTAGCCATTTTCTTTTATGTGTCATATAAAATAGTCTACAAAACGATAGGAAAATTTGTTTAATGCATCATTTAAAATAGTCGAGTACGTCCAAACCAAACTAATTAAGCTCTCGGCTATCGGAATATTCCTTAAGTCCAAGATCTCACCGCTGAGTGTCACGCAGCTCTCAGCGTTAATGCGTGCACCGTGTCACGTGTTTGCGATGCTATTTGGGGGACTATTCTGGACATTTTATGTATTTATTTATATTGGGTCGTATTTCAAACACATAAACTATTGAGGCTTATAATATAGATTTAGTGGATACGATTTAACCCATTGAGCCCCGAACAGCCCGATCGGTCCACGACACAATAGATTTTCTATTGTGTCTGTGATTCCGGGGCCTGAGTTATTAAACAACTTCACCGATTTAAAGTGTAATTTCTTATCATATTTTGATAATGTGGTAGTGAAGTAAAAAATAATACGATTCAGTATTCGACTCGTAATCCTAATAAAAGTATACACAAATGACTGTCATGGACGATATACTGTTTCTATTTATGAATAAGTATGTTGTACTAATTCATAGAAATAAAAACAGTGAAATTTTTCCGTCCCTTTTCGACTTTTCTACTAAGCACGTATTATACGATAGCGTGGTGTTGAAAAAAATGATTCCATTGTCTTTATTCTTTCCCTCTTCAATTAAATGTCTTGCCATCGCACCTACATCGTACCACTATCGCCTCACCATCGCCTCTCCATCGCTTTAAAATCGTTGGCACCAGAATAACCCTGCCAAACGGACAAACAGTGAGTGGAAACCATTTGCGCAGAGCACCTCACCACTAGCCGTACCAATAGTGTCCCAGAATTAGCATTTAGCCCGAATATAGCGTATGTAAATGGGATGTTCAAATGTGGCTTGCTATGCGGCTCTTTTGTAGGCAACAACTTCATATTTTGTAGGTTTCGTGATTATGTAATAGTACAGATAAAATAATAGTATTGAGATAGGTTTATTTGCGTGTATGAGTTGTTGTAAATTATAGAAAAATACATGAGAAATAGGTTAAGCTTGTTATTTATTATGTACATTTTATTGCTCACTTAATATATAACAAATCAATTTTATCAATATTTGCCAGATTAACAAATATGTCATTATCATAGTAAATACACAAAGTCTAGAAATCTCTGCATAACAAGCGCTAAATTAATTTAAAATACAAAAATTACAAAACATTAAACTTCAAATAACAATCATCCAAGTATCTAATCTCAGCAGTAAAAGTAACAAACACAATCAAGAAAGAAATAATGAACCTCTTATTACTTACTACACGTCGCAACTTGAAATTAGAACAAATAAAACGATTTAATACTAAAATCAACTCATTTCGGCCGTGGTATAAGGGGTAAGAGCAAGCGTTTTCAAAGTCTTGGAAGTGTAAATAAAATTATGGATTATATTTTAAGAAGAAAAAATCTTATTTTTGTATTTATTTAAGTAAGTCATCTTGTGTTCAATTCAAATACATCTTTTATATGTAAAGTACTTGACCTTTAATCATTAGCAATTTTTCTTTGCTCTTGAACGTCAAAAATTTATTTGTATATATTTTTTAAAGTCGGGATAAATCAAAACAAACATAAGGATTTTCTTTTAATTTTTAATTACGTTCCAAGATACACTCGAAATACTTCTTATTATCTTAAAGAAAACAACGCACTGCCATATACATTAAATACATTTTATTTTATTTTTATACATAAAATCGCTAGTTACTTCTACGTGTACTCAACATCAGTCTCTCAAGACAAAAGACATTTAGAAGTTTGAGCCATCAATTTTATTGTGTAACTTGTCGAACTCCAACTTATTATTTTCCTTCATCACTAGAAGGCTTTCGCAGAAATACTTTTTTGCTTTAGAATAATTGCTATGTCATAAACTACTAGATTGAATAGGTATTCAAATATAATGCGTAGTTTCTAAGTTTATTTACGTTGGTAAGTATACTTTTTGTAATAATAATAATTAATTGTTGTTGTTCAATTTTAATATTCATAAAATGTACACTTTTAAGGGTTAATTTTGTGTCACGTCAGAGCTAAAAAGTTGAAAAGCATTTAACGTATTATTAGTACTATTTAAGTTTATTTGAAGGTAAATTCTGGCAACGTTGCAAGATTTTGTAAAAGGTTAAAAAAGTACATACATTTTATATAGCGTGTAAGTACGAAATCCAATGAAAGTGTCGTGAAGACACTTTTAAATGTATCAAATAAATAAAGTTTGCGATTTACAAATTAATTTATATCACATTTCCTTTTGCTTTGAGTAAGTCAGAATTTTATATACAGAAAAAGATCGTGCGTGCCGAACACACGTGTCAGAAGTGAAACTTCTTTGGCAAGATTCAAAGATACCAAAATCGTCGCCTTACTTCATGACGTGACAGTATTATCATGAAGTGACCTTGAATTTATATTCTCAACGCGCCTAAAGAAGTTCAACTTCAACAAAAGTATGTTTTCCCTGTGCTATAATATGTAGTCTATATAATTTCACAACCATTATCATACACACATACATACAACAGACACACATACCAACAAGATAAACCGTAACCATTTCCACGACCCTGTCTCTTCATAACCAGCAACATACGAAACAAAACTATTAGACACAGAACGAGTTAGTAATTTATTTTGGTAATCGAGTAATTTGTCTGGTGGGATTGAAGCCATTTGTCCGCAGGTGACTGTATCCACGCGGCCTGGCGGGATATTTAATTAGATAATCCGTTGTGTGTTCGTTTAACCCTTGTGTGATCATAATTACTGGATAGGTATTTTTAATTTAAGTACCTATTTATTATTGCTCTAGATTCTAGAATATGCTTATGGATACTCTATAATAAATTAGGGTTGAATGTAGATTGTAGAGTCTTATCACAGTTGACAGATATATACTATGTATCTGTATATTGTGGTCTTATCGCTATGTAGCGATTATAGAGAATTAGATAAGTATATGGAGACAAATTAAACTAAAAGAGAGGAGCAGAGCATATTATATTATTAGATACAAATAACTAACTATACATAATATAAAAAAATATTAATGTGAAAAGCAGAGTTGTTATTTTATAAAATTTGTATATACCTATAGTGTAAATTGTGACCGATTTTTCAATTTTAAAACTTAAATTAAGATTCCTAGAAAATATAATATAAACAATTTTTTGACTTCTTCAAAATTACCTACAAATGATTAGATATTCCCTCAACGATGAAGAATAAATTAATTTTCGCGGACTAAGAAATATTAATAAATACCGATTGATTTCATTTCACACAACTTACTCTACAGAAAGTCTTGACGTCTTTCGATATTTATAAAGTTTCTTTATTTAATTAAATTTCCCGTTTCTCTGGTAAAAGAGACATTGTATTTCTGGGACAATTAATTCTGAAAGCCTACAGGTAACAGCGTTATCTTAACATTTTATTTCTTTGGAAAAAATATTTTAATTTAATTGTTCTGTGTTCGTCTCGTTTAGAGCGATTTCTTGCATACAAAAACAGGAATAAAGAATCATTTTAAGCGCATAAAAATCTATTAAAATGACTTAGGTAATAGGTATGTAGCAGAACAAGCTTTCCGCCCGCGGCTTCGCCCGCTTTGTCCAAAACCTAATAAATTACATACTAAAACCTTCCTCTTGAATCACTCTATCTATTTAAAAAAACCGCATCAAAATCCGTTGCGTAGTTTGAAAGATTTAAGCATACAAAGGGACATAGGGACAGAAAAAGCGACTTTGTTTTATACTATGTAGTGATAAATAAATAAATAAATAAAATCTTTATTTTGCTTTAAACATGGTATTCAATGGTGATACAATTATATTAATAAAGCACAAACATGTTCAGCCAATACAAGCATGCAAAAATAATTACCATAAAGGAGTCAATGGTCCGTTCGGGTTGAACTTTCCATGAACTCCTTTATGGTATAGAAGTTTTTTTCATTAAGCCAAATAAGAAGATGTTTTCTAAATTTATAATCATTACACGTCTTTAAGTTATTTGGCAGATGATTGAATATTTTAACGGCCATCCCCACGCAACTTTCCTTGTATTTGACGATACGAGGGTTCTCTCGTAAAATTAATTTATTCGGATCCCTTCGTGATCTCGAGTTTAGTTGAGAGGATGTTTTAAACAAACTACTATTTCTAAAAACAAACATACACAGTTCAAAAATATATAAACAAGGTAGGGGTAATAAACCAAGCTTTTTAAATAAGGGTCGACATGATTCAGTGGGTGCTATTCCACAGATGGCTCTCATGCATCGTTTTTGCGCAATGAATGCCCTATCCCTAGCAGTACTGTTACCCCATAATACTAACACATATGTATATATAACAGTCTACTATGTAAGAGATTTTAAAGATTTTCTCAATTTCACGACTCGATTTAAAAATGTTTTATTATTTCACAGCTAATTTACCGACTACCTAACATAAGTTTTTTTTATTTTATTTCAACACAGACAAAGCTGGGGCAAGCTATTAAAATGTACATCTATACTTATAATAAATCTGTAGAGAGGCCAATTCTGTACATGAAATATATTTAAAAAAAAACTATGAAGGGGTGATAAGGGATCGCTACTGATAGCAAAAATGCAATCAGTAAAATTTTTGTCTGTCTGTCTGTCTGTCTGTTTGTCTGTCTGTATATTCGTTATAGAAACAAAAACTACACGACGGATTTTAACGAAATTTGGCACAATTATTCTTCATACTCCTGGGCAGGTTATAGTATACTTTTTATTACGCTACAATCAATATGAGCAGAGCAGTGAAGGGAAATATTGGGAAAACGGGAGAAGTTACTCCATTTTTTAAGCTTCCGTCGCGTGTGCAGCCTTAATGGTTAAAGCTACATAGAAATCATGTACGACACAAATGTTCTTAAATTATTATTATTATATAAAAATAAATTCCTAGACAGCATATGTCTATCTTTTAAAATTGACTCACAATAACACGTGAAACTTCAATAGCTTAGCAATTCGGAGCTTTTTGATTATATTTGTCTACTCTTACGTTTACAACACTCTCACTCATCCCTAATTAAAAAAAGTTAACATTATTACCTATTCAATAAAAAAAGAATCATGTAAATCGGTGTAGAAACACCAAAGTTATACATGAAATACGCTATAGCCTATAAGTCATCGCGAGTGAATACAGAATCATGCCATAAGGATTATATTTTTTGTCATAGTAGTTTCTGTGATCTGTGATTTTTGTGTATCAGCACAGACTAATAATAATATACTACGTATACAAGTATCAGTTGCCGCGTTCGACGCGCTTCGCGGTAATAATATACTAATATTATAAAGAGGAAAGGTTTGTAATTATGTATGTATGTATGGTTTTCACGCATAAACTACTGGACCGATTTCAAAAATTCTTTCACAATTAGAAAGCTTCACTGAGCAACATAGGCTAGGTTTTATCCAGGAAATCCCACGGGAACGGGAACTATGCGGGTTTTTCTTTGAAAACGCGGGCGAAGCCGCAGGCGGAAAGCTAGTTCCGAATAAAGTCAGCAATTGTCAGAAGGGCTGTAATGCAGATGTTCCGTGCTATGCCCGGACATGGTCAAACACAGGCATGTTAACATTGTAAGTGTAGAATGGTGATTAACGGCTGTGTACATCGCCTATAGATTTATGGAAGGTGCTAGATGCGTCGTTTCAGGTAAAGAATAAAGTAACAAAAAGCGTGAGTATTGAGAAAAACTAGCAAATACAGCGTATGTAAAGCAGGAATTGTGTTGTTTTTGAAGTGAAACTTCTTTATCGGGGTTGGAAAAAAATGTAGTATAACATTTTTTCGTTACGCGTGACATTTTTCCGTTACGCGCCATCTTTTTCTTATCCCTACCACGCGTGATTCGACGTATTTCTGTAAAGTTGCATATAGTAAATTATTTTTTGAAAAATAAGGTCATAAAGAAGTTTCACTTCTTACGTGTGTACACTAGTACACGCACACATTTTTATTTTTCTGGTGAAATAAAGGTCGCTTAAGTGGGTTATTTTAGGGCTAAAATGTATAGTGTGTAAGTGTAACAAAAATGTAAAACAAATTCGGTATAGATTTTCTAGATAATAAATATTTCTGATATGTCGTCAATTAGAAGCTTTGATGTTTATTAATCTGATCTGACAGATTAGTTATCTGATAAATGTGATCACATGTTAGCACATAAGTTATTTTCTAAGCTGTGAGGTTAAGCTAGTGAAGTATAAATTTTACACCTATTTCAATGAACAATTATCTTGCAGACAATTGAGTAATCAGCTGTAAACAGCCTCATAAGAAAATTTTTAATATTACTCTACTTGGATACAAACAAACAATTTTTAAATCTTTTAAATGATACGCAGTTGATCTTCGAACTTAAACTTTGTCTGTTATTGATGGAACTGCATTTTATATTAAAGTATTTAAGTTTTTCCTTAGCTCTGGTTTCGCTTGCTTTATGTGGGGAAAATTAAACTTTTTTCTTCAATTAATTAGAGATTTTTCACAAATTACCACGATTCATTTCAACACAGTTTAATAATCCAACCATATATATCGACAGTATACACCGACATTTAACATGCATTTTATATTTAATTTCATTGATAGTAAGTTTTTCACGTGAAAATATAAAGGATTATCGGCATTATTAGCCTTTCATTGTACTCAAAACTCGGCTTATGGTAATTAATAATCCACCACAAATTCCAGGAAGTTTCATCGTAATGTCCCCTTTGATGACGCTCTGACAATTTCAATTTCCATTTAAATTTTGTACAAGAGTCATCATATTAACAAGTTAATCTATTATTAAATAAATTAAATGCAAAAAAACTTTAACAAAAGGAGAGGTGCAAGCTTGGAGAGCATAAAAAAGCAAAATTAAGAGTTAACTAATTAACTTATCGAAAATATAGATTTAGATTCGAGCACTAATTTCAATGAGATATGATAGTAACGTTGTACGTATTTTTATTTATTGAAATTTCCTATATATATTTTTCCTTTCTGGCTCTATGCAGATTTTGTAAAATAATAAATGATAGGTATGTCTCTATGAAAATGGTATCTTCCATCATTTTGTAGATGCACAGATTATATACAAGCAATTAAATGATTTGTTAAATTTAATAAATGCACCCCTAACTTATATATTTTTATATAATCCAAATTATATATATCTACGAAAAATATTTATTTGATCACCCTATTTTCAGATGCTACTAAATGAGATCTTCCTAAACTAAATCTACTAATGAACCGGCTTCCATCATCTACGCCTCCAACTATATCATAAGTTTGTTAAATGTATCAAGTCACTTCCATCGCTCAATAAAATGATATGCCGTGATGCCGTATTTTAAATAAATAAATAAACTTAACTACGTCCTAAGAGTTGTAAATGTATCAAGTCGCTTCCATCGCTCTATACCATGATATGCCGTGATCGTAAACGGAGCTATACAAGCTAAACTAGGCTATGATTAACGAGGGCCGAGCGCACTATAAAAATGTTTTGCGATCTATACGGGTTTACACCTTCTTGCTTTTATTGCTATGGATTTTTTAAATTTTCCATCGCGATTGCAAATTCACGGATTCTACGATAATGAAGTTTTGATCTAAGCTTCGATTAATCGTTGCGAGATTGGATTTTTAGTGCTAAATTCAGGTGTTACTAAATCAAAGCTTTTCTAGTTTCACTGTTATATTATGTATTCTATTTTTATGTGTCGATTAAAAATGATTTAAATTACATTGCTAGGTACATATTACATAATACACAACGTTGTTGTGGCCATGTAGGTACTTATTGCATATTTTGACCATGAAACCATGCTGAACGGATCAGGTTTACAGTCTCCTGTTAATATTTTATACATATTCTACCTTCTTTTATACTGGTTAAAGAAAAAGTAGTACAGAAATAAAAGATAGAAAATAATTACTTTCTTTGGTAACCTTAATTTGATCGACTCGATTACAAAAATCTGATATCAGACACAAACCTCAAGAAATTTCAAATAAATAAATAAATAAATAAATAAACGTTTATTGTCAACATAACACAAATACACCAGAGCATGAGATTTTACACAATATAAACATTTAGCAACACACATAATATAATACAAACATTAAATTATTTATCATCAATAAGTAATTATCATCAAAATATGTATTCATATAATGTGGGAAGGTACTGGGCATTTTCACGTTGACAAAAGGGACCAACTCAGTATTCGGCACGAATGATAATAAAACCATTCGTGCCAATGATTTTCAGTGGCCCCTAATGACAGTTGGA
Source organism: Colias nastes (assembly GCA_907164665.1). Classification (NCBI taxonomy): domain Eukaryota; kingdom Metazoa; phylum Arthropoda; class Insecta; order Lepidoptera; family Pieridae; genus Colias; species Colias nastes. Next base: position 12,432 of record CAJQZM010011236.1, on the reverse strand, counting down.
GTTGACAATTACGAAATACAAAAAAAAAATAAGAATAAAAATAAACGAAATTGAAACAACAGCAAAATTAAACTAATAAAACACGTCACTAACAATACTTACAATTAAACGAGTATCAGAAATGAGAGAAAAAAAATACATTAAAACAACCAAAGAAAAGTAAAAAAGGTCTAAAAACAAACAAAAACTTTTTAAAGCGTACAAAAAATAACAATAAAAAACAGAGCATAACATATTAAAATAAACTAACTGAAACTAATATTTTATGAAAATTAAACACAGGAATCTATATGAAAAAGGAACTAAGGAATTACTTTCAGTGCCACCAAGGCCTTGAAGAAGCTGAGATCAATAAGTAATTACGATATTTTATACGGAAGTTTTCTTTAGTGCGCAATTGGCGCAGTGGTGGTGGAAGATTATTCCAACACATGGTGGCACTGTAGCGGAAACTACCCCTGAACGCTGCGGAGTGGTGTCTAGGAATGGCTAGTTTTTGGAATGCAGATCTTGTTTCATAGTTTTGGGCACTGCGCTCACCCATCCAAGCAAGTTTAGTATATAGATAAAGTGGAACTTTGGCTTGCATTATTCCGAAAAGAAGTGTGGCAAAATGTAAACGCCTACGCGCCTCCATGTTTAAAAGTTTGGCACTCTTAATGTATGGACTGACATGAGTTCGTGGCGGTATATTCCAGCAATAACGTGCACAAGCGTTTTGTACACGTTGAATTGCTGATTTGGTCCGTGAGAGCAATCTAGGCCCATACACAGTATCAGCGTAGTTGAACTTGGACAGTACAAGCGCATCGCAGAGGCGAATGCGAAGAGATGTGTCAATGTATTTTCGTATTCTATATAGAGTTTTTAAGCGATAAAAGCAATTGGAAATAGTAGTGTTGATATGTTTCTCGAATCTTAAGTTCTCGTCAAAGATTATACCTAAATATCGAGCCTCGTGTACTCGGTCAATTTTTCTGTCTTTAATTATTAAATTTATGTCATATTGATTAATTTTATTTATTATATTTGGATTACCTAAAATCATAAATTTTGTCTTGGATGGGTTAAGAATAAGTGAATTACGTTCAGACCATGTATTTATTTCCTTTAAATCAGAATTTACTCGAGTAATTGCGTCAAGAGTTTGATAAGGATGAAATGAGTAGTATAGTTGTATATCGTCTGCGTAAATTTGATAGTTACAGTTTTTAATCGTATTTACAACATCTGCACTGTACAATATAAATAAGAGAGGGCCTAAAATTGATCCCTGAGGAACCCCTCTAAGAACACTACTAGTATTCGAGAGTGACCTGCTTCCGTCTTCTTTTAAGACTGAGACAGTTTGAGTACGATTGCACAGGTAACTGTTAAACCATTTCACACTATTCTCATCTAACCCGTAGTATACAAGCTTAGAAAGTAGCAGGTTAATGTCTATTGTGTCAAAAGCCCGAGAATAGTCTAACAGTAGCATGATTGTGCCCTTTCCATCATCTTGAGCGCGTAACACGTTATCAACAACGTCCATGGGTGCCGTAGCAGTACCTCTATGCTTCCTAAAGCCAGATTGTTGCTCAGGTAAGATGTCATGTAGTTCCAGGAATTCTGTTAATTGTTTGTGAACAAGCTTTTCTATAACCTTTGATAAACAAGGAAGCACACTAATAGGTCGGAGATCTTTCAGGCTATCTGGGTGGTTATTTTTAGGTATAGGATAAACTATTGCTTGACGCCATGAGTGTGGGAATGTATGAGTCTGGAAAGATGTATTAAATTGTAAATTGTAAATACATAATTTTCAATCCTCATAATAACATTCTTTACTCATCGTTCAAGCCACGTTCGAGTTAATCCCCATATCAAATGTCAGACCGCAAACCTTTCTCTTTGTAATTGAAAAGTAATATAATTTGTCCAAAACAAACGGAGCTATCGGCTTCTGTTCGTATTTACTTTTATTTCGAGTCGAGCTAACTCGAGCCAAAACTTCACTAATTTAATTTTTTCGACTTATCCTCTGGCGAAAATATTATAGCACTTACGGTGTCGCGGCTTCATCTTTATCTAGTCATTGTACATCATACATTGCTGCTTATACATGAGACATATCTCAACAAAGACATGCATAGCCAGCAATGAACAGCAGATAAAGCATTTATACAGTTGCCAAAAAATAACTATTAATTCGCGTAGTAGGGAGCGTGAACAGAGAGGATTTGGCCACTATTTTGTATTCAAAGCATAGCACCCACTATTTATACGTTAGAAATTCAGAGCACGATATAAATCCCGGTTATTTAATCTACTGCGAAATGTCTATTGTATAGCTATATCGTTTATTATTGCCTACGAGATTTTTATCATGTCGTTTCGTGTTAGTGTAATGAGATTCTATGTTTGAGTTACTCTGTTATGGGAATATTATTGTTATTTGATTATTTTTGTAATGTTTGCTGGTGTTATTAAAATCAGTTGCTAGTTTCCATGTTATGTTCGAGGGGATTTATTGTTATACTTTTTATTTTTATATGAATATCTGTGATATCTAATTTACGTTACATGTTAGATAATAATATGACATATTGAAAAAGAAAATCTTCTACATTTTTAGAGTTCTTTATTAAATTGTATTTTATATTAGATACATGTAGCCAAATAAATAATAAATCATTGGGTGTGTTCCGTTTTATTTTACTTTTGTTCTTAGAGTGTTATATAAGATAGAGTAAAAAGAAAAGTGGTGTTATACAAGAAACTTATTCTGTTATATTTCGATATATATTCAGCACAACCAGTCCTAAACATTCATCATAAAAAGAAAGAGCGACAATAACACCCACACCACATTTATATTTAAGTAAGATTAACGTATCCATAATAATTGGAGCTCAGATTCGTTCAAATCAAAGGGCCATTTGTCCCTTAAAGGGCACAATGGGGCATTGCGGGTCCCTTTGTGGAAAACGGGTTGTTTTCCCTTGAAATGACGTCATCTGTCTTCACACTAACCGCTGGAAGACGTTGTTATAATGGGTGAAGGAAGGTTTTGAGTAAGTCAGTCACAAAAGTTAAAAAGCTGATTGGGTATAGCTCTTTTCAGATAGGAGGAACTAGGATAACAGAATATGACGAAACTAAAAGTATTCATATAGCTATAAATAGCAGAAGTGATGTAGAGCAATTCTTGTGAATGAATTTTCAAAATCGATTCAAAATGGTAACGTTGTTAATTCATTTCCAAAATGCAAATGTAAACCAAAAATTCACCAAGTGGGCAATACTAAGGCAGTAATAATATATTTTATTGCTAATAATTATTGTACAACTTTATGATTGTTTTGTTCACCTTAACAGGCAGCATAATATCACCTGCCACCTGCTGACTAAGTATTTATTCTCACTAACTTTTAGAAGGAATTATAGGAAGTACTTAATTATAGTAAGCACTAAACCCATGTATTTTGTATATTCACTATTATAAAAATAAATGATTAATTATTGTAGTTTCGTATGTGCCGAATAAACTACTGAAACTATTGATTCTAAACATTATTACAACATTAGAGAGTTTAAATCTTTACCAAGTAAACATAGGCTATTTTTCAATTAGTTTTCTTGGTTCAACCTGTGTGAAGCCGTTTACTTCAAAAAATAAACGAATTTATTTAAAATTAAAACAAACAGAACATGTAAATCGATTCATACAAAATGCTATACAATTTTGCCGACCCTACAATGCCAGGTGATAAATTATTTTGCATGTAAAAAGTCCCATACTTCGTTAAAAGTAAACTAATTACCGTGTCACATGAAACTGTGCTGAGGTATGTTAAAAAATTAGATTGGCCGAGTACGGAACCCGCTGGGAACTATAATCGCATCAATGTGTTGGTCTAACTTACAAGCAAAGGAAGATTTGAAAATTATTTCTATAAGAGATAGCTTAAGATGTTAATGTCTGGTGGTAGATGGGAAAATATACTGAAGATATATTGTTGTTTAATGAATATAGATACATTTTATAACAGGTCTTTATTCAAATACAAAAAAAAATACTTAAACAACGAAACGAAAAAACGACTGAATCGATTTAATGAATCTTGCTTTACCTTTTGATTAGACCTTAAGAAAATATCTATCATAAAACAAAAATGGAATAAACCACCGATTTTAATAACAAACCTTGAGGAAAAGCTTTAAAAATTAATTTCAAATGTCACGCATACAATTAAATATAATAATTTTAAATTATGATACCTGCCATAGTGCAACTAACATCGGTACCAATAACGTTAAGTCTCTATATATAACCTTAATATTAAACTTCAAATAATAAAAATTGTATAAACCCGCTTCCGCTCGTACCTTCGTCCTCTCGTGCCAAGTAGAGCGGGATAACACAGATGTTGCTGTGTTTCAGTCGCTCGCTACGTGCGAGTTGCGACATCGAATTTTATTGCTAATTTCCAAACTGAAAATCTGAAGCCGTCTCTTTCCCGTATTATCTCATTGCGATGTTCTGATAAAGCTTTTTGAATTTCGATTTAGAAGAATATTTAGGGCATACGGGTGTGGAAATGTACAAGGTAAGGAATTGTAGAAATTATAGTTACACTCGCAGTTATAGTGTATCGATCGATTGATGAAAAAAATGAAAAAAATGATTACTTTGTAGTCATTTGAGGTAGTGAATCTCTTAATAATTAGCCTAAGAATTATTAACCCAATTTATAAACAATGGAATTTACTATAATATATTCGTAGAAGATTGTGTAGGCCATATAAAAATATGCTAAAAGTATAATAATTGTACCCTTTCTGAATGTGTGTATAGCGATCCACCATGGCCGGCAGCTTATACGTAATAAATTAAAATTTACAGGTTTTTAGGGTTCCGTACAAGTAATTAAAAATATAAATAATTGAAAAATATTGATTCCTTAGTGCAACATCACAACAAGAACACATCTTCTAACAGTAACGTTTACACTAAGAGCCAACTGGAAGCTAATGAAACAGGTGATACCTTTTTTATTGAAAACTAGCGACCCGCCCCGGTTTCGCACGGGTGCAATGGCGGCCGGCCGGTACCGCCGCAAACGCTACGTCCCGCAATTTTTAAATCTGTAATATCTTCGAAAATATTCACTTAAATCATACGGTGTAAAGGGCCATATAGATCTATATTAAATGAACAATGTATTCAAGGTATTTGATTGGTTAAGGATTAATGCTGTATTGGTTAAAATCGCTTTGAAAATTAGCCATTATTTGTCGTAAAAAGTAAATGACAAAAAAAGTTATTGTGGGTTATCCATAAGAGATAGACATATACCATCACGGACTTTTCTGTAGAACTTTTCAATGTGTAAAATACTTAGTACATTATTTTGATAAAACTCGTAGGGTTCAGCCTGCGTTTGCGATGTAAGCGGAAAAAATGTAATTATTTACGACATCACATTAGAAACCTCAAAAATAACAGTACTTCTCCACTATTTAATGGATGTTATTATACATAATATAAACCTTCCTCTTAAATCACTCTATCTATCAAAAAAAACCGCATCAAAATCCGTTGCGTAGTTTCAAAGATTTAAGCATACAAAGTGACATAGGGACATAGGGACAGAGAAAGCGACTTTGTTTTATACTATGTAGTGATGATGCAACAAAATTTAATTAAATAACACATTAATTATACAAAATTATTATATGATATGTGTGCTTCTATTGTAATTATACATTTTTTTGTCAGATTTTAAAATATTTGTACTATAGTACCATAAACTCAAACTCAAACTCAAACATTTATTTATTCAATTAGACTTCTTCCAGAAGCACTTTTGAATCGTCATTACATTCTTTAAATTTAGCACCGATTCGGAAAGCAGTATCTATGGAGAAGAACCGGCAAGAAACTCCATAGTTGCTCTTTTAAAGTCATGTCCATATACAATATAATTTTACATTACATGTTACTTACATCTAACTACATAATATTATATATTATCATAATATGCCAAAGAACTGTCCTGTTATTCTTACGCGACAACCCTCCATGGATTTTCATCTTCCATATATTCCTTAATGCTGTAGTAGGCTCTCTGAACTAATACATTTTTTAAATAAGTTTTAAATTTAACACTACTAAACTCTTTAATACTATGAGGAATTCTATTGTAAAAACGTATACCTTGGCCCATAAATGAATTTTTAACTTTAGCTAACCTATAAAATGGCATTTCAATTTTATTTCTATTCCTTGTGCCATAACAGTGTCTATCTCCTACTTTTGTGTGTAAGTCCGCGTTTTTGTGTACATGTAAAACATTATTAAATATATACTGTGATGGTACAGTGAGGATACCAATATTCTTAAAGAGATCTCTTAGTGAGTCCCGAGCACGTAAATTATATATAGAGCGTATGGCTCTTTTCTGTAATATAAATATAGTTTCTATATCTGCAGCCCTGCCCCATAGCAGAATTCCATAGGACATAATGCTATGAAAGTAGCTAAAATAAACCAATCTAGCCGTATCTTCATCGGTGAGATGCCTTATTCTTCGAACTGCATATGCAGCTGAGCTGAGCTTAGCAGCGGTGGTGGCAACATGGGTCCCCCATTGTAGCTTCTCATCTAGTGTCAAACCAAGAAAAACAGTAGACTCGACAGGGTATAATACTTCCCCGTTTAAAATGATATCCCTTTTGACCTTTTTTACATTTGGAAGGATAAACTCTACACAATTTGTTTTTTTTGCATTCAATAATAAATTATTAGCATTAAACCAATTAGATATGCGTAAAAGAGCAGAGTTTACTTCGTCAACATTTGTGTCATATCTATCCACATTAAATATTATTGAGGTATCATCTGCAAACAATACTATTTCACACATATCCTGCAAATAATAAGGTAGGTCATTAATATACACTAAGAACAAAAACGGTCCTAAGATAGATCCCTGCGGAACACCAATGTTAATCGGCGCACCGCAAGATTTCTCTCCATTAACAACAACGGTCTGTACCCTGTTCTGAAGATATGAAGCTATGAGGTCCTGAGATAAACCTTTGATACCATAAAAATTTAGTTTCCGTAATAGAGTGGAATGTTCTACACAGTCGAAAGCCTTAGAAAGGTCGCAGAATATCCCCAAAGCATTCTTTGAATTTTCCCATGCTTTATATATATGTGACAAAAGAGCTATTCCAGCATCAGTGGTAGAGCGCCCTCTTGTAAAACCAAACTGTTTGGCGTGCAGTAAACCATTTGAAACAAAATGACTACATAATTGGTTTAAAATCAATTTCTCGAAGACTTTGCTCAAAGTTGGTAAAATAGAAATAGGCCTATAGTTATTACAGTCTTCTTGGTCACCGCTTTTGAATAAAGGAATAACTTTACTAAACTTTAATAAATCAGGGAATATTCCACAGTCACAGCATTGATTAAATATAAACGCTAAATGGTTGGCAATGTTTTCTATAATATTATTTACTAAATTCACAGACATTCCCCAGAGATCACATGTTTTTTTTAAGTTTAATGTTTTAAAAGTTTTAACAATTTCATCTGCAGTCACATGTCGCAATTCAAATAATACATTACACTCCGCAACATGGTCCCTCAAATAGGACTCCGCAAGCACTGATGATGAATTTAATTTTTTAGTAATACTAACAGGGACACTACTAAAGAAATCTTCAAAAGCAAGCGCAACATCAGCACTTTTGTCAATGACCCTGCCAGCATTTACAAGTTTTATGGTACTATTTGTCTGGCTTTTGCCCATTTCACCATTAATAATTGCCCAAACTGTTTTAACTTTGTTATCAGAGTTGCGTATTTTATCTCTGACATATAGACACTTGGCAGTGAAACAAACTTTTTTAAAAGTTTTTGAATAATTTCTAACATAATTATGAAATGACAAGTCTTTGTTATATTGCTTCATGCCATATAACTCATATAGAATGTTCCTGCATCTGTGTATACTAGGTGTTGCCCATTGACTAAATGGTAAATCCTTGGTGATACTTAAAGATTAAACTTTAAATATTTTTTTAAACTCATTATGAACTAAATTAAAAAGATTTGTAAACATTTCACAAGGATTATTATGAAAGGATTGATCATTCAGGTTAGGCAGTTTATTATTAATATTATCTCTAAATTTATCAATGCCTTTTTTAGTTATAGGCCTAACATTAATTCTTTTAAACTTAGGTATGCAATCCCATTCCAAAACTACTTTCTGGCCACAGTGATCTGAAGTCAGTATATTAAGGATATTTTTTTCTAGACAGTTGCAATCACAGTATATATTATCAATACAAGTTGCAGAAGTAGGTGTAATTCGTGTGGGTTCATCAAAAACTTTATACAGATTAAATGAGTGAAACAAATTAACTATTCGTGTTGCCGTTTGTGTGTGTGAAAGTAAATCAATATTAAAATCACCACATACTATTACCTTCTTTTTACTCCTGCCTAAACGCTTTAATGTTTCTTCCATGACTGTCTCAAACATATTATAGTCACTGGAAGGAGGTCTGTATACGCAAACAATACGCACATCCGGAGAAATAACGTCATAAATGTCATAAACCACTTTTTACAGGGCAGAGATTTAAAAGTTTGATTTGTTATTCATGGACCCAGTTTATACATAAGAAAAATTATTTAATTGATTATGTTGGTGAATATATTCAACTTCGAATATATAGCATTTTCAGGGAGGCTGAAATAACTACATAAGACTTATTTTACTTTTTTTAAGGATGGTACTACATTTATGACATTATGGCCCTGGGATTCAAAGTATACTAAATCTATTATGTCAAATTTAGTAGGTAGGTATGAAAAAAATATCACTTCTACAGAGAAAAACATCTTTATTGGAACATTTTAATTAATTTGGAATAACGGCGTTGGTGTAAGTCTATCAAACCTGATATTTTTGTGTTGGTGACGGTTTACGCGAAGTTTGTTTTAATTTCTAGTAGATATTATTTAAATCGTGGAGGTATCACCTCGAAATCCACCTGATCCCCCTCCCCCTCCTGAGACTATGAGTGATGATGTGCCCCGTCCAAGGCCAAAACGTCATCTTGACCAGGATGTTGGTGATGATAATTATTAGAAGCAAGACAAAGAAATCTTCTCTAAGCGACTGTTCTAACTCTATTTCCATAGATACCGTTTATAAGCATCCCCTTCTAGAAGGCCCTTTTCGACAGTATTCTGTAACTGACTGGACCTTACATTGTACATTGCAGTAAGATAGAAAATGACCCCACATCAGGCACCTCGATCCGGGCCATCAAAATCGGTCAACTACTTGTAAGAAATGGCATCAAAAATATTTGCAGATTGCATTAAGAAAATCGGCCGCAATAGGGTTGCTATCGAATTTTAAGTGGTGAAGATGCCAATGTGTTTATTGGTCATCCAATATTGGCCCAGCACAACCTGAGCACAATTATCCCCTTATACAATTATTCACGGAAGGGCATTGTAAGAGGAGTGCCCACTGACATTTCTATGCAGGAATTTGTTGCCAATTTGGAAATCCCTGCGGGCTTTGGGTATATCTTAAAAGCACGTAGGTTAAATAGAAAACATCGTACGATGGTGAGCACTGAATGGATTCCCACAAACTCCCTGGCCCTGGTCATTCCTAGGGCAGAAGCTGCCTGATAAGGTCTTCCTTTACAAATCATCCTTAACAGTAGAGCTTTATAGACTGCCAACAATCCAGTGCCTGAAATGCTGTAGGTTTGGCCACATTAAAAACCAGTGTAGGTCGAACCCCCGATGTTTTAAATGAACACGAGAGCCTACAAGAAGCCGTACATGCCGAACCTATTATTTTAGCTCTCATAATTTTGCCACTTTTTACTGAAACATATTCTTTGCCCGAGACTCTAAGTTGTTTCGCTATCTATTTTACCTTTTTTCTGTGTCGAAGTCGTTTCTTTTCGAAGATTGTTTGGGGTTTCCTTCTCACTTGTACTATTTACAGTTTCAGAAATTGCAACTTATTCTACAGAAGGTCTATTGACAGGGTTTGCAGTAAATTCTACTTCTGAATCTTCGCTAGATGAAGAAGAATCAGTACTTGAACTTCTAGAGGAACTAGAGCTTGAAGATTTAGTAGGCCGATATTCATCACTGTCACTATCAGGCGAAAAATCCCCGCTGCGAGTACTCTCACCTTCAAAAGTATTGTAAATAAAAATTAAAACGAAATTATGTAATTATATAACACGTATTGAAAAGTAGTATGTATAACTGTCATAACTCAAATCGTTATATAGCTGAACATCCAATTTTGGGACGGTTTTGTCACAACTGTACATAAAATAACAATATTACATTAAGCCACATAGCTGAATATCCAATAGTTTGGTGCGTTATTGTCATAATTGTTTTATACCGTACAGTTATGACATATATAGCCACTAGAATCAAATAACTAATCAATAAATCGAGAGCGCTTTTGTCACAATTGTTTAGAAAAATACAGTTGTGACAATTATCTACCAAAAGCTTATTTAGTAAATGTCATAATTACCTTATGTGACAACGCAGCTCCAAACACATTTACTCCGCTCGGATGGCCGGACGCAACTGACTAATAAGACATCGTGCCGCCAGAATGGGCCAATAACATGTCAAAACCGCGACGTCATAAGCGACCTCTCGTGGAGGATATTAAAATTAAAATTATGACATTAATTCCCTGAATACTAAACCATAAAAGGAAACGTTTTTGACATAAAACTCATTTTAAAAAAAAATGCAGTTGTGACGTTATTTCTCCGGATGTGCGAATAATGTAACGCTCAAGCTCAACACAGGACAGTTCAATGGTGCGTTCTACAGAAAGACTTACAATGTCAGTTCGTTCTTTGCATTTAACACTATTGTGTACAAAAATAAGAGAACCTCCATGAATAGCATGTGCCCTATAGTATATACTTTTTAATTTATAATTATCAATATTTAATAACAACTGACATTGTTTAAGCCAATGTTCTGTTACACAAAATATTTTTATACTATTATGATTTAAAAATAATTCTATTTCTAATAATTTGCTAGCCAAGCCTTGAATATTTTGATGTACAATGGAAAAAGGCTGCTTAGCTGTTGTCTTACATACTAGTTTAAATCTAGCATAGGGCTAGTTTGTCCGTCAACACTTAACCTAGGTTGATGTATATAATTACTACTACATAAAATTATAGTAGATCGATGGTCTGATACCAAACATGTACCAGACTGGTTAATAATTTTATATGCTATTAACATAGCAAGTTCTCTCTTATATCTAAATGGCAGATACACTGTATTCCTTGTCAAGCAAAAAGATTTTGTACAAGAATTTATGTCAAAATATATAAATGCATCACTATGATGATTTGTTAGGTTATATAATTTTAAGTTAATGTTATAGATAAATCTATTTTGATTTTGTGTCAAACCAGGCAAATATGGTAATGTACACAACATAAATTTGCATTTTGTCTCACTACTAATTTTCAACATTTTTTGAAATCCTATATCAATGTCATGTTTTTTTAAATTAAGACTATCTCCATATAATATAACAACAATACTATTTTCATTAAAACTAAAATTATCTAATGAATTCATGATATATGTAAATGAACTATTAGGAGTACAAAAATTAGTTACTTTATGCCCTAAGTTGTTAAGCAAAGCGCCAAATCCCTGACCAATGTTATCCGACAACACAATAATTTCCTGCATGGAAAGATGTTTTGTTTTACTAGATGAAATTGTTGCCGTGGATGGAATACTATGCAATAATAAACATAAACATTTAATAAAGAGCTATAATTAATTAGATTTCTTATAAATTGTTTAAAAATGTATTTTTGGGCTTATCAATTATTATGAAGAATAAATTATGTCTCATTAATTCATTTATTCTCATTGATTTTTATAGAACTGCTGTCATCCCTACAAATTTGTCAAATGATCTACGGAACCCGCGCGGCGCGAACTATTCCGCGCTTGTCCATCTATCTCCATAATCCTCAATTAAGCTAGATTGGGGTTAATTTCAGCTTAAGCTTAAATTCCACGCCGAAGTTATACTAAGCTAGTTGATCGGAGTTGCAGGGTACTTGGAGAAATACTAGCTTCCTCGAATTGGATGCAACTACCGAGTTTTAGCTGTCAACAAGTTTATACAGTCAACAAGTTTCCGTGTGGTGCCGGCCTAGAATAGCACTACCCCATCTCTACCCGTGGGTGTCGTAAAAGGCGACTAAGGGTTAACTACATGCAAACGGGCAGCAGCGTTATGCATGATCTCCCCCACCATCAACTGCGCTCGCCAACCCGCCTGCCAAGCGTGGCGAGTATTGGCATTCTTTCCCCCC